>VWYI01008733.1:605603-650087 GCA_013399455.1 Anthoscopus minutus | reverse complement strand
CTCTCCCCTCCCATCCTCGCCGAGGGAGCCGGCGCTCGGACATGGGGGTCGGGTGCTGAGCCGCCCCCCCCCGCCCTCACACCCCCGCCGGGACTGTTTGCACTACTCATGCACCCCTGGGTGAGTACCGGCCTTGAGGCGCAGGGGAGCGCGGGCGGGGGGTTGAGGCAGCACCGCCCGGCCCCGGCCCCTGGGCGGGGTGTGCTGAGGCAGCCTGGACCTGGGGGTGCCGGGGGCAGCCGGTGAGTGCAGGGGCTCCTCGGGGAAGCGGCTGAGGGAGAGGGCACGGCCGGGCTGTGAGGGGTCGCTCCCCCTGGCCGCACTCGGGCGGGGAGGAGGAAGCGGTGCCGGCTGAGTAATCGGCGCTGGGCCGCTCCGGGAGCGTCGGCTGCTCCCTGCGGGACCTGCCCGGCTGTGAGCCGGGAGCGGGGCCTTGCAACCCCCGCCCGCCCTCCAGATATCCCCCTTCTTCTTCCTCCTTCGCTTTCTTACGGGCTCAGAAAATGCTCTTCCTCCTCCTCCTCCTCCCGCTGCCGCCGGAGCTCCTGGGCTGTGAGCAGAAATCTAATGAGACCCAACTGCCTGGTTATGTAACTCCCACTGTTTAAGGCTCCTGCCAGGGCGCTGCTGCCGGGCCACGTATGGGCTCGGATCCCCCAGAAATACTGTCGTCTTCCCATAAATACATAAAAAGAACAAGTTTAAAATTATCAAGCAAATATGTTTGATCAGCTGCTTTTGTACCGTGGATCCGTTTCGCGTAGAGAAATTTACAGCGTCAGCCTGGTGCGCTCTGAAAGGAACATTCCTTTCTTAAAGGACATGGGGGAAGGGAAACAGCACAGATGGATTAATAAATCATTTTTAAATGCCCCGTTTAACCACCCAATCAGCTTTTCGGTACTGATTGTGCCCCTTTTGTAAATATCTTCTGTTTGCCCTTGATCTTTTCCTTATCCCCACCCGGTGCTGATCCAGCAAACGTTTAAAGGTCGCCTTATCATACAGCCTTTCAAACTATTCCCATACCATGTTGGGGAGAACACGAATGGCTTGGAAATAGGGTTCCAGACTTTAAAAGGAGATTATTTGGAGCAGGAAATAAAAAAGCCATGTTGTCACGTTGTTAATATCAAATCCTTTAACTTTGATTTCTCTAATCTTTAATGATAGCTATGCTAAATTTTGTTAGTGATGCAGTGCAGAAAAGCCCACTGATAATTGAAATTCTCTTTGTGCTTTTAACTTGAGCAAAATAAAAAATCCCAATATTTTGTTTTATTGGAACTTTTTGACAAAGGTGTGTGGTGTGTGTGTGTATATTTATACCAAGATACTGCAGGATTTGTGTTAGCAGTTTGTGTGCTAATTCCTGATTCTCATCCTTCTCTAACTTTAGACAGCTAATTTCTGTTTTGTCCTCTGTGAAGGAGTGACAACCATATCTTACATTAAATATAAAATGGAGTCATGGAGAAGGAGAAAGGCAATTCGGTTTGAGGCTGTCAAAAGCCCTGTTAGCCCAGGAACTTTTTCAAATCTGAGCTACAGACAGTGTGATACGATAATTTGGTATATAATTGCATCTTGCATTTGAAAATAGAGAATAATTTGTAGAAAGTGAAAAATCTGTGAATTAATTTATCAGTCTTGGCCACCCTTCTGCCAGAACATATGTGCAGCTATTATGTATGTGCTGACTGCAATTCAGTGTGAACTGTTGGATGTGCACAGCGGACATTTTCTCCTCAGTTTGCATCATTTCACCCGCAAAGAGTTTAGGGAGAAGATTTTCTTGGGCTTAAAATAAAAGTTGCATCATTTTAGGTATTTGTATGAAACCTTCTAAAGCAATTGTCAACATTTTTATAATTCTGCAGGCTACAGTTGCAGTCATTATGTTTCCAAACTTTAAAGTGATAAATGACCCTTGGACTGAGACTTTTCAGGCTGAGCTAATGGTCTGGTACTAAATATTGCAGCTGAGTACTATAAATCATCCAAATACAGGTTGGTAATCGAACCCTTGACAGGTTTGGGAGTTCTGTGATGTCTTAAAAATTATCCTTGCTGCTCTGTGAATAACTAAACACCCAGCTCATGTGATTTGGAGGTGCCCCATGCTGTATATGTAAACAGGAGCCCATCCTCTCTAGCGTTGTTTGTAAGTCACAGCTGAATGGAGCTGACATCCTCACCTTCCGCAGGCAGGAACAGAAATAGTTTAATGACATTTTTTTGCTTAAAAAGTAGTCTATTTTCTGCAGGAAGTGAAGCTAAAAGAATAGGCCTCAGAGCTTGAATCTTACACTGTTCTGATTTGGATGTGTTTGCTTTTGTTTTTTCTTAAAGGAACAAGAGCACTCAAGGTGAAGGATAATAATCAACTTGAATCAGCACTTTGAATGAAATTTTGTTTCCCTGTGGCATCTTGAACACTTTCTTCTTCGGGTTTTGAAACAGACTTATCACTCTGTGGCACAGCAGCTATGCAGCTTGAAATCCAAGTAGCACTCAATTTTATTATTTCATATTTGTACAATAAGCTTCCCCGACGACGTGTCAACATTTTTGGTGAAGAGCTTGAAAGACTTCTGAAAAAGAAGTATGAAGGGCACTGGTATCCAGAAAAGCCATACAAAGGATCAGGGTTTAGATGCATTCATATAGGGGAGAAAGTGGACCCAGTCATAGAACAAGCATCCAAAGAGAGTGGTTTGGACATTGATGATGTTCGTGGCAACTTGCCTCAGGATCTTAGTGTTTGGATTGACCCGTTTGAGGTTTCGTACCAAATCGGTGAAAAGGGACCAGTGAAAGTGCTTTATGTGGATGATAATGAAAATGGATGTGAGTTGGATAAGGAAATCAAGAACAGCTTTAACCCCGAGGCCCAGGTGTTCATGCCTATTAGTGACCCAGCATCTTCAGTGTCTAGTTCTCCTTCTCCTCCCTTTGGTCACTCAGCTGCCGTGAGCCCGACCTTCATGCCCCGCTCCACTCAGCCTTTAACCTTCACTACTGCCACATTTGCTGCCACCAAGTTTGGCTCAACCAAAATGAAGAATAGCAGCCGTGGCAACAAGGTCGCCCGCACCTCTCCCACCAACCTTGGCTTGAATGTCAATGACCTGTTGAAGCAGAAATCCCTCTCCTCCTCCATGCACTCTCTCTATGGGCTCAGCCTAGGCAGTCAGCAACAGCAGCAGCAGAAGACTTCTGCCCTGTCTCCTAACGCAAAGGAGTTCATTTTCCCCAACATGCAGGGTCAAGGTAGTACCAGTAGCATCTTTCCTGGTGACAGCCCCCTTAACCTCAGTCCTCTCCAGTACAGTAATGCCTTTGATATGTTTGCAGCCTATGGAGGTCTAAATGAGAAGTCTTTTGTGGATGGCTTGAATTTTAGTTTAAACAACATGCAGTATTCTAACCAGCAATTCCAGCCAGTTATGGCTAACTAAAAATAAACCGAAAGTGAAATCCAAGTAAATACTATTGTACAAGTTAAAATGCACGTACCCAAGGGTGTATCTTTTTTTCCACCTCTTGAGATTTTTTTTAAGGCTTGTAGTATGAATACATTCAGGCTTGGTTAGATAAATACAACATGCATCATTTTTTCATTTGCCAACCAAGCACAAAATTATTTTATACTGACTGTACATTACAAAAATATACTCTCAGAAATATGGCCTCTTACCAGTATTTAAGATATAGCAAGGAAGTGGCTAATTTTTTCATGTGAATATATATATATATGTGCTCAGACATATATGTATATATATATTAAAAAATTGGCACTAGTAGGTGGGTTTATTGGTCTTTTTCTAATTGTATAATTTAATTTAGTACAAAGTTTGTAAAATATCAGAGTATATATATTGTTTCTACAACATGGTATTGCATTTATATCTTTTTACTACAGTGATCTGTGACAGCTGCAGCAGCTTCATGTTGTATTTTTTTTACTGAAATTGTAAGATATCCATCTTAAAGACATCAATTCTAAAAAAAGTAAAAAAGTTGTGTACAGAATATACCTTAGTGGTGGAATTAAAACGTACGAAATATTTGCTTTTTTCAAAAGAAACACAAATTGTATTTTCTGTTAAAAGTTTAAAGATTTTTGCTATATATTATGGAAGAAAATGTAATCGTAAATATTAATTTTGTACCTACATTGTGCAATACTTGAAAAAAGGTATAAAAGTATTTTGAGTCAGTGTCTTACATGTTAAGAGGGACTGAAATAGTTTATATTAAGTTTGTATTAAAATTCTTTAAAATTACTTGGCTGTGATGGTGTGTGTGTGTTCTTTGTGTCCCGCTGACGACCTGAGCACGGTGCTGGCACTGCTAGGGATGCACCACAGTGACTCAGGAGCAAAGGGAAGGGTGGCTCTGTGGCTGCACCCCTCACAAAGCACAGAACCCCATTAGGGATTTGCCTGCAATTACTTAAACAAATTCCACTTGTTTTTCATAACTGCAGCTCACTGAAGCCAAAATGGAATTTTAATTTTTTTTTTCCTTGATAATGAAGACTTAAGCTCTGTGCACATTGTGTTTTGGGGTGGTGGAATGTGTCTAGTAGGGACTCAGGTGATTCAGTAAGATCTCCTTTCCATGTCATCAGGATTATTGGAACTATTCTCTTGGGAGGTCCTAGACCAGCAAATCAGCATTCTGCCTCTGTATTAGGGATTAATAGCTCAGAAACGAAACTGAATAAAAGTGCTGATTTACAGCTCACTAAACCCATTGTAAACTCGCATTTTATATGCTCAATTAAAAAGAGAAATGTAAAGCAACTACACTGTGACGTTATAAGGTATTTATTTTAGCAAATTTTACCAATTTTAACTGAATATATTCTCAAAATCAAATGGAAGTGGGAGGGGAAAGGATTCACAGGCTGACAGAACAACTGTTCTTCCAGGGCTATTTTGAAGTTGCATCCCTTACTCTTTCCTACCAGCTCAGCAAATAGTGTTCCTTGCTAATGGCCATTGTCAGGGGGAAGAGAACCTGCTTTAAGGTGTAAATCTGACAAAGGCCAGCTTATGTCCCGTGGCAGCTCCAGCCATAGACAGCCATGCTAAGTGGATAGTCCTTGGCTCTTGGCAGTGAGTTGTGAGCTACAGACAGAGCACAGGATTAAAACGAGCTGAACTTGAGGGTTCTGACACGGGGATTTGAGGCCCTGCTTTGGTGGGAGTGGAGCTGTGCTGGCTGCAGCCTGTGCTTTTCACACCAGCGTGAGCTCCCTGCTTTGGGCAGAGGCTGGGAAGAGCTGGCGGGGCAGAGGTGGGAGGCTGGCAGTGGTATCCATTTCCAGTGCCATGACAACCGGTTCAAAAGCAATAATGGAGCGAAGGGGTTTTTTTTTGGCGTTCATCTGTCTCTGTTTCACTGGCTCCCTTTTATTGAGTTTGCCATCTGGTTTATCTTTCCACTCACGGCACAGCCGCCGACAGCACCGGCCTTCAAAGCGCATCATTTGGTACCTCATTTTAAGTGGATGATTTTGCTTTAAGAGGAATTAGAAAAATGCTGGATCAATTGCTGGAAAACAGAATGCCAGCTCTGTGTATTATTCCTATTTGAATGCCTAGGCTTTTAAGATTTACTACTGTTTTACTATTTACAGCACGATACTAATACCTAAACTGCCCAAGAGGTTGAGCAACGCAGACAGTGGAGACTCTTGATGTGTTCTGTAATAGTTCTATTCCTGTGATTTAAACTCAGATCATTTGTTTAAAGGTCAGTGAGCTTATCCTCTTCCCAGGCTGATTTGTTCTTCTCCACTGTAACCAGCTGTGTGTCTGAAGGGCCACGCAAGGAAAAATCTTTTGGAACACACATTTTTTGCAGCACCTTTCAATATAAAAATTTGACTAGCAGGGTTTGGTTCTGGTGCTTTGAAAGGAGACAAGTCAGAAAGAGTGCTTCAAGTTCTCTCTATGCAAGGGTGGAGATTTTTTGTTTTAATGATTTTTAACATTTAAGTGTGAATGATATTTTAATCTTAGAGGAACGAGAGATGCCTGCTTTGTGTTCAGTCTGCTTCACCCGGTTGTTTATCTTCTGCTGAAGTTTGGTGCTGAATTTCCAAGACCAAACATTTACATTGCAAGATTCTGTTCTCACCGAGTGCCACGTCAGTTGCTGGGGTCATTTGTGCACACCCAGTGTTTAGCTGTCAGGTAAATGCACTTGTTTGGATAGAAAGGACATAAAAACAAGGAGAAGGAAGCATTTGCTCAAGTGTGCAAGTTCTTTTGTATTTCCTCATGTGAACATACAGTTTGCTTCTTTAGAATTGCCATTGTGACTTAACCTTGCAAGGGTGCTTTTTAATTTACCATGAAGGAAAGGGTACAAATAGAAATCTGTGACCCCCCTCAATGCACCTCACTTCAGGTCCCCACCCAAGCACAAGCTGAAGATACTTTTGGTCTGTAGGGCTCACTTAGTTCAGCACAAGTCAATAACTTTTCAAAACTGCAGTCCAGGATCCCTGAAGCTTCTCAGAGGCTCCAGTGTGGCTGCACAGAAGGTTCAGGGGACAGCTACAGACTGTGCTGTGTTCACTCTGTGGGGAGGGAACAGACCTCTCTCTTGATCAGGAGTCTGGTACTGGCCACCAAAATTAAACTGGTCTGGTTATTTCTGCAGTGGGAAGCTGAATCACGGGTGGAGTTCCCAGAGCAGTGCTCCTTTGTTGTGTCCTGTTCTCCAGGCTCCCTGGAGCTGAGTCCAGGACCTGGCGCTGCAGCTCAGTCAGTGCAAGTTCTGCAGTTCTCAGCTTTGGCTCAGGTGATTCACACACACTGAGCTATCAAGGTCCCTTCCATCCCCAACCATTCTGTGGCTCTGTCAGCCACAGAATGATCATCCTTCCTTGATGATGCAAAATTAGAAAGCTGCTGAACATTGCTTGTACAATCTCTTGGTGCACACCAGGACAGATTATCCCCCAGTGCTAAATTCTGCTCCCACCACATTCCAACCTGCAAAAGCCTGGTGGAAGCAAAAAGCCCAGCTGCATTCTGAACTATCAAGTAGCCAAACAATGAGTTGTTAAATCAGCTCTTTGGACTGACATGGGATCAAAACAGAGTTCATGTACTGATCTGATGCCCCAGACTGTTCTATTAACGTTTCAGGAATAAATACCTCAGGGTTTGTGTTGGTAGTTTTGGAGCAGATGAAGCAAACCGGTGGTTCAGCACTCTTTTTTATATCATCAGCAAGTTGATTTAAATTGAGTGTACAGAGTTGGCTGCATTCCCCTCATGAGTTGCATAAAAAGTTTGCTAAATCAAAGTGCTAGAGCTGTAAAATCCTGCTGAAGGGACTATTTCCAAAGATCAGCAAGAGGAACAGTTAAACTGTTACCGTGGCAGTGCCTGTGTGACTTTTGTCCTCTTGCCTTTATTTTAGTGACAGTAGTAAGGAGTTTTGCCTTACAGAAGGGAAAAAGCATTAAGACTCAGGAACATAAACCACGTTCCCTTTGGCACTAGAGTTCTCTACCTCACAGACAAAATATGATCAGTGTGCGGAACAAATGGCAAGTGTAAAATATTTTCAGAAAACCCTTGGTGTGCAGTGCAGACATCCCTCAACCCCCATCCTTTATTCTGCCAGCTTTGGAATGTTACAAACAACCTGTAGTATCGATGGCTGCAGTTTTGGTGAAACTTGCTGTAGTTGGAAAGATTTAGCACTTCAGAGGCCTGGAATCAGAGCTCCTTTGCTCTGAGTTTTGAGACACTCTTACACAGTCTGTCAGTCATGGAGCTCATTGTGCTGCATTCCCTTGTCTCCTTGGCTTCAGGATTACCAAGACCATAAAAGAAAAGAGGGCTCTGGGAATGTAGAGCCTTAATTATTGTTGTTTAGTGTCCCTGTGAGCTTCTGTGACAGGTTTTTATTAACTGGCTAATGCCTTCAAAACCAGGCCTGGAAATCCACCTCCTTTCTTTGGCAGAACATATTTATTCCCTGCTACACCCATAACCATGGCTTTTCTGCCTCCCACAGCATCCTCAGTAGGACTGAATTCTGTGTTGCTCCCTTTGTTCACCACCTCTTGCTACTTGCTGTGCTGCTCTAGGCTTTCATGCTGCTCCTCTCTTTGCCCAGACTCCACTTGTGCCTGACCTCAGCTCTGAGCTGTGCGGTGCTGGAGCTGTTGTGCCAGGGCAGACACCACACTCGAGCCTCCAGCCACAGAGCTGCCCTCTCCCAGCACCTCCTGGCCTCAGGCTTTGCTTGGCTTCACTTCAAAGCCCAAGTGTAAAGAGCTCCAGAATGTCAGAACACAAGGAAGGGTTGCAGGAGGTGCGCTCAGTCCCAGGGAATGGGGTGAATTTGCTGCTTGGGCAGCCTCAGTAATGCAAAAGCCCAAGAGTTTTCAGCCACGCTGATGGAAACCAGAGATGGCAGGTTAGAGAGGAGGAGCATGGTGTCATAGAAGATTGTTGCAGCTTGAATATTAGCTGGTAAAGTCCAGGGTAAAAAAGCAACAAGGGCCTTTGTATGATATCCACAGATGTTTAATTCAGCCTTGTGGAGAGATGTTCAGAGTTCCTGGGCACCCGCATGTCCCAGGTCCTGCTTCCTCCTCCTGCCTGGCCCGGGGGTGATCCTCGACTGCCACAGCACCCAGACCTGGGGCCAGGGAACAGGGAGGGAGTGCTCCAGGGACACAGGAACAGGGGAAGGACCCAATGGGATCCCAACAGCCTTTCGGGGGAAAACCTCTCTGTTCCCCCAACCCAGGGGATGCCTCCCAGGGTCTCCACAGATGATAGCTCAGGCACCCCACGATCCAGAGCTGACTCTGGGCAAGGCACTGCCCTTTTCTGTATTGTTTCCACCTCTGTCTCCACTGGAATCCGCTGTTAGTGTCAGACTTTCCAGGGCTGGTTGCTATAAGGAGTTTAATCCAGTTTCTCCGTGCCACAGGAACATCCTCTGAAGTTGACCTGCCATTCCCTCCTCTTACTGCATTTAGTCTCTGTGGCCTAGGAGCATCTCCTTTGTCACACAGTTCTCTTAGCCTGGATTAGGTGACCTTTGTGTTTTGAAACAAAGCATGCTTATAAAAGTGAGGCACTGGATTCTCATTGTCCCTGGTATGTGGGGTTTGATTCATCCCTGTCAGAGCAGAAGGCCTCTGGAGCAGTGAAATCTCACATACTGACTGTTGTGGTTCTCTAAAAGAATGTCTATGGATGTTTCTATAGATATGAAAGCATGTATTCCTCCAGTACAAATCACATGAAAATTTTACACCAGCCTACCCACTGAAGTTGCTGCTGGTCAAAATTAGATTTGCAGACATATTTTATAAACTAAAAGAAATTCCCCTTTGATTTTCATTAGACCCTGATGTTACACTTCCCACGTGCCAGCAGAGACAGGGCTGCTGGGGCTTTGCCACAGCCATGCTAAGAAGTGTGAGTCTTCCACAGATTGACTGGGCAAGAGTAGATGTGGTGATTTTAGGCCCATATTTGAACCTTTAACTCCCTGCTGAGTCTCAGATGATGTGGGTAACTATAATGTGTTTCTGAAGCCCAGGGGTCTATGTCTTTCAGGGTTAACCAGGTACATAAAGCACCTCTGCAACCGAGTGGAAGACTGCAAAATTCCAATTACTGTTGAAAATATTAACACCTGGGGCAATTACCTACTTTGCAGGTATATGAATACTACATATTGAATCTCATGTTGTATTTATTAACTGCTTCGAGACATAGCTCATATTTTACTTGAGAAAATTGCTATTTCATTTTTGAGAAATGGGTACAGATGTTCTTCTCTTTTCCTTTAGACTGTTACAGTGCTGTCCTTAAAGATTCATTTCAGCATTGCTAAACCAAATTACCTGAGAAATTGTGATTCAGTCTTCCAAGAATATTTTATAAACTATGAGGTAATCATAAATAATAATCCATTTCACATCACATTAATTTATCTTCTGGGTGTAGAGTTAAATAGATTTCAGAATTTTCTTCTCTCCACAAGTCCACTAAGAACTTATATTTATGTGAAAGTTTAGGTCCTTAGGAAATCACAGTTTCCCTGGAACTGTCACTGCACAGGAAACAATATTGAAGGGGTAGTGATGAACATTACAGGATTGCTGGCAACTAACCACAGCTGCTTAATGGAATCAGATTTTTAAGTGACACAGAAGGACTGAGACCTGCTACAACCCTCCTGCCTGTGTGCTTTGCATGACAGATTTGACAGGCTGGTGGCAACAACTGCAGCAACCACCTCAAATTAACTTATACAAACTCATAAGGGACAGAAACATAGGAAAGAGATCAACCACCGCATCTCCAGCCTCTCACTCCTGACCTGCAAGGAACGTCTCCAGAACTGCTTCAAAAGACAATCCAAGTACTAAAATTCCTGACTCCAGGATAGAAAATCACACAGATATTGATTGCATATTACATTACGGTTTTTGCTACCACCAGGCATTCCTAGGCAATTATTATTCCTATCTCTCTTTCTCTTTGTGCCATAAATTACATCATCAGCTGTCCTCTGGCTAGCATCCTCCCTTTGATCAACAGGAACCAATCACCCTTTCTCTCAAATTGCCTAATTCATTAATATAATGAAGTTTAACACAGAACAACTATTCTCAACCTGTATTTAGCTCTAAGGGAATTGCTTCTATTTCAGGCCTGAAGCAGCCTGATGTGCCTGCAATTGTGTTGTTTTTCTGAGTGTGCCCACTGACCCAATAAACTGTCCCTGCCCTTGCCTCACTTCCATCTTGCCCTGTCCTCGCTCTGACGCCTCTGCTGCACCCCCAGGCTTGTTCCTGCTGGGCTGAGCCTGCCAAGGAAGACGCAGGCTCAAGGAGCTGCTCTGGCAGGTGCTCTGCTGGCCCAGTTTGAGGGGGAAGCACTGGCATCGTGTGCTGGAGCTGCTCTATCTGCCCATACAGCCTGCCTCCCAGTGCTGCCTGGCAGGGGCTGAGGGCAGGAAAGAGAAGCTGCTGGAGAGCTGGGAGAGAGGCTGGCTGGATGGCCATTTCGTTAGACAGCACTCATTTGGGAGTGATGAACTTCTGGAGGTCAGTAAAGTTGTCTTCCATTTTTTTCTTGGCATCTCTATGGTTTTAAGTAGTCAGTGTTTAGAGTCTCTGACTGCCCAAAGCAAGATACCAGAAGATCTGATTAAATTCAGCATCTGGATCTCATCTGTGTACATCAGTCCTTTTTCCAGTGTTCTGGTGTACAACCTCTCTCCTTGTTTAGTCCTTGAAATGCCTAGGTTTCCCCCTACTGATTTTTGTTTCTGTTTTCCTTCAAGGTCTCCCTTAAAACTTGCTTTTCTTTGTTTGCTTCCCAAACCAAGCTGTTCTCCCTCCTGCTCATCTGAGGTCTGTGCCTCACCATGTATAATTTGCAGTGTATTATCTGATGGAGACTGTAATCTCTCCAGGGCAGGGCTGTGTCCTGCCCCAGACTCCCAGCTGCCTGTTTTACTCTATGAGGCTGAATAAGAAGGACAGAAATGGAAGAGTACATAGACTCTCCCAAATAAACTGTGTTTGGAGATCTGTGTTCCAGAAACAAATGCAGGAAACAATTGTAGTAGCGTGGTAGTAACCCGTACCACTGAGGCTTGGGAAGAAGAACCTTTAGGCAAAGAAACCTCCTTTACAAAACATTTATGGAATGTATTTATCTAAAAATACAAGGGCTTATGTTAGAGAACAATGTTCCTCTGCTGATTTATAGTTAACTGTCAATGGCAACACAGGACTAAAACCTTTTAACCAGTCCTGCTGTAGTAATATCTTAACTTTATCCCTTTCCTTCTCTGCAGCATCCCTTCCAAGGCTGATTTCCTTGGCCTCTGCTGCTGCTGTTGGAAGAGTCCCACTCACTTGGCTCTCCCACTGTGGGAGGACCAAAAAAAGAAGATGGATGAGGATCAGGATGACCCCACTCACATGGGTAAAAGTTGGGGGTGAAACCTCAGGCATGTGGGACAGACTTCTGCCTTTAGAAAAATGAAACTTCCACTGAAACGTCCCTCTGTGCATGTGCTGGGGGTAATGTGGGGCTAATAATGCATTTTAAAATGCTTTTTGGCCAGGGATCTCCAGTGAGCTGGACTTTTTGCTGCCTGCACAAATGGGCTCTGCCCAGTGACATCTCCCTAGTGGACCTGGAGAAGGAGCACTGTGTAAGTGGAGATGAGGATCAGCTGGGAGCCCAGCTTGGAGATGTCTCCCTCCAAAAGCCACAGTGGTTACAAAGACAGGATTTTGACTTTGCTTCTTTTCCAGAGAGATCTGGGGCTCTCCAGCCCAACCCTGCTGCTGGGGGCATTGCTGCAAGGTGGTAAGTGGCCCTCTGGAACAAAAGGCTCATTCTGGCTGAGGCCAGGCTCCTGCGCTGCCGGCTCCCAATTGCTCTTTGGAAAGAGCAGTGCTGGAGTGCCCGGCTTGAGCCCTCCTTGGGGCACTGTCATTCTGGATATTTTGGTCTTTTGTCATGTATAATAAGATATCTGTGTTATTTGCAAGCAGTTAGTCATCTGCTAGCCAGAATGGGTTTGTTTCCCTTGAGGATGTTTAGGATCACATAACTCTTACAGGCAGAGGGGAAAACATCTGAAGATGTTGGGATTAGTCATATAACTGCTGCAGTTCATCCAGAGCCTTTTCTTTCATTCCCTGTTAGAACTCCTGAACTTGAGGGCTGTATCCAAACTCCAGCCTTTCCCAGAATGACTTTTATCTGGGCAGGTTGGAAGACAAAGAGGAGCCCAGGCTGTACAACCTCTATCCAATTCCTTCTTTCTTTACTTGCTTTTCCTTGGGGTTTTTTTGGGGTTGGTTGGTTGGGTTTTTTACATAACCACTTGATAAATCATGCAATGGAGAGCTGGGAATGGGACTATATGATCTGCTCTCCTGCTCCTGCCTTCCAGCGGCAGTTCTGGCTCTGGGCTCACATTCCCCATCAGAACGAGGTGTAACCCCATTGCTGCGTCTTGGAGAGGAGCTCTAAGTTCTCCTTCTTGCCTGAGAGCTCTGGCTGACCCTGAGCTATGATACCTCTGCTGTTGTAAAGCATCTCCTAATTACCCACGAGCTTTTATCCTCAGAAAAACCCCCTGTGGCACTGCCCTCCCTGCTGAGGTGAGCCCTGGACTTTGGCACCACGTTGGCCTTTTTCTCCTGTGAAATGCACGATCCCTCCCACAGCAGGGGAAAGGGAAAGTGTGATTTGCTTTTGATCCATCCAACCTCCTGTCCTTGGTCAGCCTTAACTGGGGCAGCTGGTTATGGGGTGTTTCCAAGGGAGCTGATGTTGAGGACTAAACAGCAGTGACTTTCACTGTAGGCAGGGGTGCAAATCCTCTCTCTGGGGATCACCTGGGCTGTGCCCAAAGTGAAGATGTCAGTGGGTGTTGTCCAGCACTCAGCAGCATCCCAGCAGTACAGGGGGAGCCAGTTGAGACAAAAATGAAGGAAAATTGGGAATTGGTCACTGTTACTTGTAACTCTTTGAAGTCCTTTTAGAAACAGACCCCAAAGGGCCACCAAACCCCGATGGTTTTACACTGATGGCCCCTCTGTGGTGCTGTGAAGCTGGGGTGAAGGGTCTGTGTCGAACTTGGCTGATTTAAGTGTTTGCATTCACAGAGGTCAGGCGCTGGGAGGCCACTTGCAGAGCAAATGTCTTTGCTATGCACCTTGTCCTCATGAACAGGAAGAACCTGAAGGACGGGTGAAATGGGGACCTGCAGCCAGCTCCTGCCAGCACTCACTTGGGGATTGTTCTTTGCTCAGTCCTTCCAGAATGAAGTCACATTTGCTGGGAGGTGCCTCCCCCCGTGGCAATTGGCCCACGAGGATGTGCTGAGGCACTAAAAATACAAGTGACAAGTGTAAACATTGCCTTTTGCCAGGGTGGCAGGGTGTCTGCAGAGAGGTGCCAGGGACGGCCAGCGGCTGCAGGTGGCAGAGCAGAGAGGGGCACACGCTCTCTTCCTCTGGGTTGTTTTGGGGTTTGTTTTTTTTTAAAGCACTTATTTAAAATTCTAACGGCTTCACACGTTGAAATTGCAGCTTTTCCCTCATCATTTCAACAAGTCGGGGAAGAGACTGCAAGGGGGAAAACAAGGAAATGAAGAAACAGGAAAAACCTAGGGAAGGAGAAATGTCGCCACCTCCTCCCTCCCTTGCAGGGCTCTCCGTTTCGTTTTCTTTCTAAGCCCTAAAAGCGAACACAGAAATTAGGGAGGAGGTGGCCCGCGCTCCCTGCGGAAGGCACAGGGGACAGGAGAAGGTGACACGGCGGCTGCCACGTCAGCCCTGCCCGTGGCTGCCAGCAGAGGTGGCCACTGAGAGCCACCGTGTGCGAGCGCCGGGCTTGGCCACCGGCTCGGCGCAGGCAGCTGATGAGCCACGTGAGCATCTCCTCCTCCTCCTCCTCCTTCTTCTCCTTCTCCTTCTCCTTCTCCTTCTCCTTCTCCTTCTCCTTCTCCTTCTCCTTCTCCTTCTCCTTCTCCTTCTCCTTCTCCTTCTCCTTCTCCTTCTCCTTCCCCTTCTCCTTCCCCTTCCCCTCCTCCTCCTCCTCCTCCCAGGCTTTCTGAGTGTCTGCAGAGCTCTGGGCTCATGTAGGAAACCGGCTTCCCCAGGTGAATGAGCAGCACCCACCCAAGCACCTGCAAAGCAAACAAAAACGAGCTTCCCCCCATCTCATTGTTTTTTGTCAGCAACAGGATAAGGAATGCTTTTAATTTCTGACTCTGGCCATCCCCCATGTGCAGCTCCAGCAGGGAGGGATAAAATTATTGTGTTTCAAGGCACTTCTGCTCCAGAGTATAAAGTTACTCAGCATTTACAGGTCCAGGTCTTTAGAGATATTTTTATTCTGTGCCTATTTTGGTGTGCCTGAGAGTGACGGGTTGTGGATGCTTCCAGTTTACAGTGCCTGAATGTAAACAATGCTTTACTCTTATTTCCAAATCAAGAGACTTCTTTTTTATTATTAGTCATGTTTACAAAAACGTATTCATGTTCTGGTTTTCTTTATGCAGAAATGAAAGTACCTGAACTCCAGGGCAGGGAGGGTTTGGTGAGCAGAAGGGGTAGGAGCCTGGCTGCACTGTGTTAGATAAACAAAGTGCTGGTTTTGAAAGCAGATCTTGAGGAGTTTGAAATACGTTTATTTAAGCCAGGGACCCATCTGTGCCTAGCAGTAATGGATTCACAGAGCAATTGTATGTTTGTTCAGCCCACAGGCCGGCAGGTTTTACATGTGTTACATGATTTGCACCAATCAATACAGAACGTGGACACATGTGCTCACATCTGGAACATATGAGCCATGAAGGCAGGGGTTGAATGATGATCTTGCTGGCACCCTGGCACTGTCTAAATTTCAGGGTAAAAATAGATTTTTTTCTATTTTTAATGAGCTGTTAGATTTCTGAGGCACAGAGTGGCAGTGCCCATTTCACTGCACAACTCCTGCAGGATGCAGCTCTACCACAGAGCAAAGGTGGGAGCTGCTTCCCTCACCTGGCTGGCCAAGAAGGAGAACTCCAAATTCCATGTGAATGTAGCACAGGGTAAGGATCACAACACTGGATCAAGGATCTGCCCCTGCTGGCAGCGCTGCCGAGGACATGGCAATGCATTTTAATTGTGGCTATGGAAGTAGGGGAAATAAAGCTTTATCCACAAAGAAAAAAATTAGCTTTTTATATGGGAAATATGAAATGGAAGTAAACCACAAGGCTGTACCTAGAAACACATTTCTGAGCCCCTCAGGGTGCCCACAGCCCTTGTTTCTGTACATCTCTCAGCTTCCAGAGGCTCCAGAACCCCCCCATATTTCCAGAGACAGTTCTGGAAGCAGCACTTTTTCCATGGTGCTGAAGAGCACTTGCAGAGCTCCATCTCTGAGGGTTGGGCCAGAGCATTTGCCCCAGAGTCTGATTTAAAGCCCTGTGCTCATCCAGCAAAACCCAGAACCTGATTTGGCAATACTCTCCCTTGAGCAGTGTGGTGAGAAAAGTGGAGGCCAGGACCTTCAATTCTATGACCTTGTAATGCCCCAAGGCTCAAGCCTGTGACAAAAATCTTGCTGGTCATGGTAATTGCTAGAAAAACAGGGAATGGAAAAAAAACCCCACTCAACCAACTAAACTGGTCATCTGTTCAGATTGCTAACTAAATAACCTGTAAGCTGCAATAATTCTGCCAAAGATGCTCTCAGGAGCGTTTTTTACTGAGAAAGTGGTTATAAATAAAAATAAAGAAATGCATCTTTGTATACTTCACAAAGCAAGGAAAAAATTCCTTCCTCTTCAAGCCTGTGTTCTGTGAATAATTTGTGAACAAGAGGAGCAGCTCCATCTATCTTACAAGGTGTTTGTTACAAATCATTTGCTCGTGTGTTCATCTTCCTGTCAGGGCGGGAGCAGCAAATCCTCCTCCGTTTTTTGTCTGCTTAAAAACTTCTGTAGATAAACATGAAAAATTGGATTGGTAAGCAAAAGGTGTAGGGGTGCATCTTGGGGATGAATGTGCTCCTGGAGCCTGTGCTGGAGGCTGTGACAGCCTTTACGAGGCAGCTGGTGGAGGATTTCTGGCTGGCACATAGTGCTGAGCCACAAGGGCTAATAATTTTGTAGGAAAACAAAAGCCAAGCCAAAAATCCCATCTCCAAAGCCTGCTTCCTTCCCAGGACTCCTACAGCGAGCAGGCAAACAGCGACGACTCACAGAAATGCATGGGAGCATCCCAACGTGGAGAAAACTCTTTTAGAGCTCTCAGGAGTCCCTAGGTGGCAACACTGCTCCTCCAGACCCTCCTGGGAGCCTTGGATGAGAGCTCCCGTCCCAGCTTTGGACGTTCTGTGGCTGAGAGAGACCTTAAACTTTCATTCACAAAGAAAACTGAGGAGAAGATTTTTGTTTAATGCTGGTGGTGGCAAAGGAAAAGTGTAAACCTCTGATTGCTGGAAGGCTCTGCCATCTGAAGGCAAACCAAAAGAATGACCAAAAAACGCTAACAATTTATTTATTTAAAAGAAATAACAGGAATTTCAAGCCAATTTTGCGATGCTGGGAGATGTGGCTCGTGATTTTTAAATGCTTTGGGTTGCCACACCTGTTATTTCAGGGGACAAGCACCATCAGAGACCCAACAGATAAAGAGATTTTGGAGTAAGTCCTGCTAGATAACACCTGATAACACCTGTTAGATTAGTAGGGCAGAGAAGGCCATGAACTTTTTCCTTTTAATCCATGTTTACTTTCTGCTGACTCTCTGTGCTCACTGACTGCTCCATCACCAAAATCCAAACCTCCCAATAAAAGTAGCAATTCCATTATGTCAGAGATCAGATACTTTCACCCACCTCATGATGAGGTGACCTTTGGAGCAGGCTAGCACAGTAAAAATGAAGGCTTGCAAATATTATAACCAAATACACAATTTGAATTTCATCCCGGGTTAATCACCTGAGTCATCCACATCAGTTAGTGACAATAAATTACAGCAGAAATGGAGAATTTAGTTGCAGTGCTACTGCAATACTCACTTATTGGATGATCTGCTGGTTATTATCCACTGAAGAGATTCATGAATGATTTTGAACAACTGGACCAATATCTTTAGAAACTGTGCAATTTGCAAACAGGGAAAGTCTCAAATAAATTATACATTGTAGCTTTTCCCTGCAGCTCTGGAAATGGATTTAACTGCCTTATTACACTCCCTACCGCATCTTTTTTTCCCCTGATAAACCTCAAATCTCTCCTCCTGTTTTGCTAACAAGACAATGACGAAATCAGTGAGGCGGGACCCAGCTGCCCAGCTTGGCAGGGTGATATTGCTTCCCACGTAGAGAAATTAATAATTTAATTAAAGAACAATACAAATTATGCAGCCAGGTGTCTGTGAAACAGTTACATCAACCAGGGCGACACCAGTGCAGCCTCAGCGGGAGGATGCGGCCGTGCTGCTCCTCCAGACGCAGATGAAGCGGCTGCGTGCGGGTCCCCGCGATGTCACCGCCGCTGTCACCGCGATGTCACCGCGATGTCACCGCCGCTGTCACTGCGATGTCACCGCCGTTGTCACTGCGATGTCACCGACGGTGTCACCGCGATGGCGCCGACGGTGTCACCGCGATGTCACCGCGATGTCGCCGACGGTGTCACCGCGATGTCGCCGACGGTGTCACCGCGATGTCACCGCGATGTCGCCGACGGTGTCACCGCGATGTCGCCGACGGTGTCACAGCGATGTCACCGCCACTGTCACCGCGATGTCACCGCGATGTCGCCGACGGTGTCACCGCGATGTCACCGCCGATGTCGCACGCGCCATCTCGTGTCAGGCGCTGGGAGCCTCCTGTCCCATTTCCAGCCCCTGACGTCATGTCAGTGCTGAGAGATAAGAGCTTTCTAAAAAATTTGCTCTGCCAAAAGAGGAAGCCGGGACTGTGTGAGGAAGACCTTGGGTCGCTCTGGGGCTGTGGTGGGTGCAGGGACGGGGTCACGTTGTTGGGGGCTGGTGCTGCCTGTGGCTCTGTCATTAAATTTTGTGTTGGGCAGTGCAGGATGGAGAACCCGGCCCTGCCTGTGCAGTGAGGGTGGAGAGACCCTGGCACAGCCTGCCCAGGGAGGTGGGGGATGCTCCATCCCTGGAAATGTTCAAGGTCAGGTTGGATGGGGCTTGGAGCAACCTGGGCTGGTGAAAGGTGTCCCTGTGCATGGCAGGGCATGGAAGGAGGAAGTCTTTAAAGGTGCCTTCCAAACCAAATCCACTGATGATTGTACAGTTCTAGGATATGGTGAGTCCTGCTGAGGCTGCCCCACAGCTCCCCTGGAATATCCTGGTTGCATCGTGCTCTCCCTTCGGGGATGGAGGGATTTAGCCAAGGCCAGCCTTGGAGGCATTTTCAGAAGGAGTTTTGTGATTTCCAGCATCTTCTCCAAGCACCAGAGATGCAGGGATTGTGGGGATCTTCTGAAGAGACTCAGGGCTGCAGAGCTGGGTTTGGGTGTGTGCCTGTTGTCCGTCCTGCAGCACAAGCTAAAACAGGTGAGATGCCTGTTTTAGCAAGACCTGACATTATGAGGCTGAGATGTGGCTGAGATTTATCTGGTGATCTCAGGAACATTCCTAACAGCAAGGAGCATTCTCTTAGCAGGGCAGTAACCTGTCCAGCCTGAACATGTGCCAGTGCTGCTGGGATTTTGAGATGTCCAGGGGCTTTTGTGCCTGTTAATAGGAATGTTGCAGGTTGTCAAGCTGCTGGTGCTGTTTGAGATGTGTGATGTGGAAAATCTGCTCAGGGGGCTGCCTGCACACAAGATCCAGACTGGACCCCCTGTGGGTCAGACCCAGGTCTGGAATGGGAGCAGCTTGCTTGAAGTTGTCATGGGAATGCCAAGCCAGGACTCAATTACCCCCATGTATATTAATCAATATTACATTTTATTTGCTATTTTATCATCCTGTCACTGGGTATTACTGCAGCTCCTCACAGTCAGATTGTGATTTTGCAGCCCTGAATAACTTGATCTCAACAACAACCTTCATGTCCTATATCTCCCATCCCTCTCCCAGATGATCCCCACAGGTTCCCTGGGACACTGCTGGTGGCTTCTCTTCACACTGAACACTGTCCTTTTAGTCTCACTCTTTTCTTCTGATGTTTCAGCCAGTTGTTGGCTCAGGAGGCTGTCACACTTCTCCCAGACTCAGGACAGCTAAATGACTTTAAAAGCCATTTTAAAGTGAGAGTGCTGGAGCTCTAAGGTCTTGATTCAACTCCCTCAGCTGGACCATCCCTGTCCTTGTGATTGCTTCAAAGGACGTGTCACAGAGCATCACTTCCCTCTGTTGAAGTACACACACTCTTCCTCCTCACATCCTATTTACCACCCAGCTGTGAGTTTTAGCCTGTCTCACAGTTTCCACCAGACTTGCTGAGTTTTCATACCCAGCCCTTGGGAACCCTCCTCTAAAATTAGCCCCATGTTTTCTACCTTCCATGCTCTGGTCCTGCCACGCACTGAAGCAAAGGTTATCTGCTGCAGTTAATGGTTAAGCAATGTTTTTATGTAAGTACTTTTACCCTTGGGTGAAAACCATCTGATCCTGGAGATTTATTACTGTTGTTTTCCTGTTTACTTCAGGCAGTAGAGGAAGCAGTGTCCTTTACACGTGTTACTGTCCCCCCCTTGGCTCAGGGGTTTGAGGAGCAGAGCAAAGGAGAAAGAGAAGGCACAAAGCCCTTTATGGTAGTTCTTTTTATGCCAGGTGATCCAGAACAATGTCATGTTGTAAGACCAGTTTAAGGTGAAAAAGTGCTCCCCCTCCCTCCTCTGGAGGAATCTTTCCCTCTTTATCTTGTCTCCAGCCTTCTCCTCCAGTCCCCACCCCAAGTGTCCCTGTAATTCTGAGACATGGACATTCAACTCTCATTGCCTTTGTCAGAGCTGGTACTTGGCACATGCAGGTCTGTGCCCACCAGTGAGCCAGAGCTTTGGAGGAGACCCCCAACACCTTTAGGCTGGGCACCAGGGACAGTTGGGTGGGAAGAAAGGTGGATGTAGGGATGGGCACAGTTAGAGAATTTCCTCACTGAAACCTGACCCACCTATCAGCCCTCAGAAGATTTTCCATTTGCTTTCTGAGGCCTAAATATCGTATCATTTGCTCAGCCATAAATAGCTGAGAATTAAACAGACTGTGCTGCTTTTTTGGCTAATAGATATGTCCTCTAATGCTGCAACCTTATCTTCAAATCTCACTGCTGTTTGCCTTGGAGATCAGGACCTCAAGCTGACTTTTTCTTTCCAAGATTTAAAGTGCTGGCAGAACATTCACTCAGTTGTGCAACCTCCATTCAGAGGTTCTCAGGTCTTGGGCATGGGGCTAATGTTTTGCCCTTTGACAGCTGCTGTAAATCAATACAGTTGGAGGTCACTTGTAGTCAATCAGTAACCAGTCCTGGCGGAGGGGAAAACACTAAACACTTGGTATTAAAGCAGGCTCTAAACTGGATGTTCTTGCTCAGGCTGACATTTTCACAGCTGTGCTTTTAAAATCTGGCTCCATCCAGCCTCATTGGAGGTACCAGCCTGGCCATGATCTTTTCCTGGTAATTATCCACAGGGAGAATTTCCTGGCACATGTACAAAGTACAGCTAAATGGAGCAAAAGGTGCTTCGGGTGGAGGAAGTGGGTCCTGTGGTGCAAGGTGCTCATTTGGTGACAGCTGAATTAATCCTCCTTTTTGCAGGAAATCATTAGGTGTTGACTGAAGCTGTGTATGACCTTCATCACAACCACCTCCCTCAGGAGCTGACACCCATGGCCAGGGGGGAATTCTTGCAGGGGTCCCTAATTTCTTTTAAAACAAGTGGAATCAGAGCTCTTAAATACCTTTGCTGTCTGAATCATATTCCAGTGACGTCATCACTGCTGTTTGCTCCTTGTTCTGGAACTGGCTGCCCATTAAATCTTCTGCCTGACCTCATCTGGAGCCCCTGCAACAAGAACACGCTCAATTGCCTCTTTCCTTTGAGCTCAGCAGCTCTGGGCGCTGTGAGTGATGCAGGATCTGCCTCTGAGAGCTGCCACCCTGCCAGCTCTCCATGCCTGCAGCTGCTTGTGCCCTGCCAGCTGTGACACCAGCCCTGAGTGGCACCAGCCCCACACACAGTCTGTGTGCAGCAGCCCCACAGCATCCCTTTGCTGCTGCTGCTGTTTGTCCCCTGTTAACAGAGTGAGATGCAGCCACCCGTGACTCCTGTTGAGATGCAGGTGCTCTCCAGCTGCAGGGTTTGCAGATTCGGGGGTTGCACTTCTCATCCTCACTCCAGGCTGGGAGTGAGGGAGGTGGGCACCTCACGCTGATTCAGAGCTGTCAAGTACCCATCAGATTCATCCCTGAGCCCTGCAGGTCTCAGACCCAGCTTCTGCAGGTCTCAGACCCAGCCAGTGTAGGTCTGTTCCCAGCTGTTCCCAGTTGGAATCAATGATCTTAGGAGGAATTTTCCAACCTTAATGATTCTATGATTCTGTGTTGCTTCCTGAGCCAGTGTCTGTGGGCAATGCTGTTTCCCTCCTGTCTGCATGTGGAAGAAAGCTTTGACATCAGTCACTGGCCACAGCCATGTGGCTTTGGAGGTGGCATCAATACCCCAGCTCTTCCCTGGAGCCTCATGCAGGCACTGGTGCTCCTTCTGAGCCCACAGCCGTGCAGGGAAAGGACTCAAGGAGACTTTTCCCTTTCCCTCTCTCCTCTCTCCTCTCATACATTTGATATAACTTTAAATACTGATATTTCCTTCCAGCTTTCTGACTGCCTGAGGGAAGGACCCCACCGGGCAGGATGGAACCTGAGCTCACGAGCAACACAAAAGGGACTTCCTGGTGAGGAGCCACATGCATGTGCCCATTAGTCCTGAAAGGTGGAGCAACATCCTCTAGCACTGGCCCCATGCTGCAGCATCCCCGGGCTGCTGGACTGGTCAGGCTCGAATTTTAAGGCTTCTTAAGGGTTTAATAAGAGGCTGAACTAAAATACTAGCTTTGAATAGAGACCTGAATTCTTCAAGGTCAGAAGGCAGAGAGGCTTGGGGTTGGGGTCAGTCCCATGCCACGGGGAGGTGTGGTGCTCCCAGAACTGCCAGGAATGTTGGGGTTTTTTTCCCTGGTGAGCAAGTGAGGGATGCCTGTGGCACTGCTCCTTCTGCCCCAGGGTATCTGTGATGGTTCTGTGCTGTGGGGCACAGCCAGGGGCACCCCGAGGGGCTCTCAGGACCTGCTCATGTCTGCAGGTTTGGTCAGGAGCTACATGAGAGTGGCTGTGCTGTGTTAGGGAGTTGGTCTGGTCTGCTCAGTGTCCATCTCAGCCCAATACATTGGAAAACTGACCCAGAGTGTCCCCCAGGATCCCCTGTGCAGGAAAACCCTTACACACCAGGCCTGCATGCCCCAGGGGGGTGGCAGACACCTCACCCCTTGCAAAGGCTCTCAGTGCCTCAGCACTGCATGCTGCACGTTTGAAGTGCCTGCTGCCTTCCCAGGGGATTCACCAGAAGGGAAAGTCAAGAAACCACTTTAGAGCCAAGGCTTCAGCACTGCACTGTGCTGGCTGGAGAAACAATGAATCCTCTACTTTCTGCTCCAGCCAGCTCTGTTTGCATCCCAGCTCTTCAGAACAACCAGTGCCATGTTCCCCAAGTCATCTCCCAAGTCACTCCAACACTCCCACACTAGCAAAATCCCCTAACTTTAGCAAGAAAGGAGCCATAGACCCTGCCTTTATTAAACCTCCATCCTCCAAAACCTTTGTGTTAGTATGGCAAGAACATGCCACTTCCTACAGGTTACTCATAAAATGGCAGATGAGCCATAGGCCAGTGGTGGCTGCTACAGCCCGGGATGACCCAGTGGAGATGGCAGCTGCTTCAGAGGGCATCAGGGCCAGCATCTCCCATCTGCAGAAAATGGTCTCCATGAGAGCAGACACAAACATCATGGGCCTTTGACTGGAGGGTTTTTCACATACACTTAGGGAAGGTACAACAGAAAACACAGCAGGTATTTTCTTGGCCAGCAAAGCCTGGTCCAGACTCCTCTCTCTCCCTCCCATGCAGCTTCTTGTGAAATTATCCAAATAATGGGAGATTTAGATCCATTCCTGTTGCATGAACATTTCAGAAATAACCCAAGCCCAAACCACTGGGAGAGGAGCCCAGTTCTCCATCCTGCAGTGGTCTCTAGCTGTGGCTTGGCTGCTGGTGCAGAGCGTGGAACCAGGGGAAGCAGAGCCGGACTCACATCCGATGCTGTTTCTCTCGCTGTGAGTTTTCCTCCCTGCAGCAACCAAACACTCAACATACACAGGCTTTGGGGGGCAGGTGCAGATGTCCAACACCTGCCTCTTTAATCTCCTCGTCCAGCCCTTGCCATACCCAGCCCCAACACAGACCTGCAGCAGCGTGCCCGCTGCCAGGCTCGGCTGCCCCGCAGCAAGCCCATTAGATGGCACCATGGGGCAGCACTGCCTGCACCTTCCTGCCTCTCTTCTTCCCTTCCTTCTTCTCACCCAGACATGCCTTGACACTGTTCCAGCTCTGAACTGGCCCTTTGTGCAGGGCAGCAAGCTCTGAGCTCTGCCACAGTCACTTGGCTGAGCCCACGGAACAAGGAGCAGGGACAAGGCTCGCTATGCCACATTCACCCCTCTTCCCTGCAATCACAGTCCTCAGCAAGGCAGAATGTTTCCAGGATCAGCCTTTTCTTTATTTAAGGAATTTTTTTATAGGCAAATGTTACATTTTTTTGACACACAAATGTTAAAATGCTTTATCCTATGTGTACTCACCTGCTCCCACCCACAGCCTGTGCTGGCTGTCTTAGGGAATTCATTCACACACCTCTGTACAGTGGCCTGGTGGAAAGTGTATTCTGAGGTTTGAAAGACTCTAAAAAGGCTCTAAAAGGGTGACACTGATAAAAGCCTTTAAAGTGTTCACTTTGTCTGCCTGTGTTTGTGCAGTTCAGATTCAGGAGCTTTGTGTCTGCCTAATGCAGTTTGCAGACTCTGTATCACACTTTCCTAGGTGGAATTTTGTTCTGACTCCTCTTACTTTGCTCTCTCATCTACAAAAGCAGGATTGATACTGAAAATAAGCAATAAATCACTGTGTATGCTCAGGTGTAAAGGCTTTTCAAAAGCAAGACAGCTGGCAGCACACTGCTGTCTTTCTGGCTTGGACTTTTTGTGATAGACAATATATTGATTGAAACTTAAATACGGAACAAAGGCGTTTGCTGACCTTATTCTGGCAACAGAAATGTCATTTCAGGGTGAGACTGTGCTTTCAGCTTTTATAGGGACCTGTTGTCCTGGGCATAGAATCAAGGGAGTTTCTCCTCCAGTAAGGATTGCAAGATAGGTAGTAGATTTTAAAATGAGGTTTTTAAAAGGAAAAAAAAGGAAAACTGCAATTAAAAGAAGCAAACTCATAATGCATAGGTTGGTTAAATATGCACAATTGTAAATATCGTCAATAATTTACAGGCTTTTCTCTTGAAATATTAGTGTTGCTATAAGGAGCCAAGCATGTGACTTACAATGACGAACCTGCCTGAAAATGAGAGATTAAATTGACATTAAATATTTCTTATCTGTGTACCAACTAGCCAAACAAATGCTATGAATTCTGTCATTTATGATGGAAGCTAGATAAAAAATGTATAATTACTGAAGTGAGTCACCTAGTTAAGTGGCACTCCTATATGGACAAATTGATTTCAATGCAAGATTAATGGCCTTTTGCTGCTGGTTTACATGCCTGCCAAAGACCAAACTATGTTGTTGCTAAGCATCATTAATGGATTAAAATAGGGGTTCTGCATAATTCCTACAGTGTATCTTCAAACAGTGTGTTTAGTTTGGCTCTAGCCTAGCACTTGTTAGCCCTACTAACACACGGATCAGGGCAGCTCACACGTGTGAGGGAGGTTAATGCAATCCCAGGAACTCTTTCAAAAGCTCACAGGTTTTCTTGTGGATGACTTCACGGAGCTTGCGCACACGCCGGATGCTGGAGGTGCCCACAAAGCTGTCTGGCTGTAGGACAGCCATGCCATTGTGGACATCCCCCATGATGATGAGCTGGCCATCCACTGTGGTCATGTTGGGACATGGGCAGCTCCAGTCCATGTTCAAAAGCGTGATTTCTAGTGGTTCCTTCCCCAGGAATTTTAATCCCATTTTTTCATCCTTGAGAATCTCCTCCACCGTCACCAGGGCGTGCCCTGAGTCTTGGTCTTCGGTCAGCTCCGTGATGCGGCCCAGGATGACAAAGTCACTTTTGCAGAAGCTGGTCACCAGCTTCTGGCGGGGCTTGCAGGCCTTGCAGTGCGTGTTCTTCGGGAAGGGGCACATCTCCTCACAGGCCTCCCGGCTCTCAAAGTTGTTCTCATTGCCTCCACACCCGCCGTAGATGAAGGACTGGCACTGCTTTGTCAAGCTGTTGTAGGCCCACCTGGGCTCGTAGGCCTTGCAGTGGCCTTGGAGGGCTGGCAGGTTGCAGATGTTGATGGGGCCGTTCATGCACGTTAGCATGCAACGCTCATAGGTCTCAAAGTGGTTGAGGTTGCTGTTGCAGTTCCCATAGATGAAAGTAAAGCAGTTGTTTTTCTTGGCATCATAATACCACCTGGTCTGCTCTTCCCCACAGTCTTCACTGTCTGGCTGCTTCAGGCACTCGTCGGTTGGAAAATGTGTTTTGTTCTGGGAAGCTTCCTTGGATGTGGGCTCTCCTCTGATGACTGACAAGGGGAAATCCACCCGGAGGAGGCCAGCGCTGTTCTGGGCCGTGCAGGTGTAGATTCCTGCATCCTGCAGCTGCGTGTTGTAGATGACCAGCTGGGCGATGTTGGTGACCACAACGTTCCCTCTGACGTGGTTTGGCTTCATGATGACTTTGTCCTTCCCATCAACCTGCTTCTCCCATGTGATTTCTGGCTTGGGTCTCCCTGTGACGTCGCAGAGGAAGCTGACAGTCTCTCCCACGTAGACAGACTGCTGGACAGGGTTGTTCACCAGCACAGGGGGCAAGATATCAATGACTGTGGTCTCGGAGTAGGCGGTGGTAGGGCGAGCTGTTGTTTCTGGGGGGATAGGGCTGGTGTTTGGCCAGGTGAGATGGTACCTACAGGTGACCACATTCAGTGTAATGCCTTTGATGCAGGCCTCTGCATCCATGTAGCATTTGTTGTAGTAGGTGAGCCCATCTGAGGCACAGGTGAAGCTCGGCTCCTTCTCACACCTGTCCTTGCACTTGCAGACGGGCTGCCCGTCCCAGATGTCGCACTCTGAGCCTTGTTGGATGCACATGAAGCGGTCACAGGTTGCCTCCTTGGGCATCCCCACAGGCCCCTTTTTCCCCTTGATGTCCATGTACCGAGCGGCCACGCAGCTCTTGGTTCCACAGACATTGGGGCAGCACTTCTCAAAGGTCTCACACTCCTGTGGGGAAGGAAAATAACCTGATCATTGCTGGGAACAGGATAAAGGCCTTTTTGGAGACTCAGCAAGCAGAGAGCCCAGAAACTCAGCTCTGCCACAGATATCTGTGGTCTGAAACTCAGTGCCTCTGCTGTCACTGAGTAGAAACCCAGGGGGTTCTGAAGTGCTGAAGGAGACTCTTGGGAAGGAAAATGTAATTCTGTTTCTTAAACACAAACCTCCTCGTAATTCTTTACCCCAGAGTCACATGGACTGCTTGACTATGAACCAACCACCCCCCTTCCATGCTCTATGAAATGCCTGAGGACAAGCCCTGAGAAACAAGAGCAGATGGAAAGTCTTATCATATGGCTGTAGGCAGTAATCCTTCTTATTTTCCACAGAAGTATGTAAAGTATTATTTGAATTCCCTGAGACTAACAGCCAGCTCTTGGAGGTGAAACTGCCAAGGATTTGTAATTGTTCATATTGTAGAGGAAATAATAGAATATCTCAAAAGTAAGGTAATACTTGCTCCAAAAATAGTTTTTCTATGGTATTTAGAAAAACAAACCCCAAACAGCTCATTATGGCTTCTCTGTCCTATTTTAGTCCTATTTTCAAATGCAGCATCGCTCTTCTAGTGATTTATTACACCCCGCCTCGGCTACAGTCAGCTCTAAATTGCGGTTAATTTTAGCAGAATTTTCATCTTCTGTGCAGAAAAGGTATTTGATACATGTGATCAGGGCTGCTGGGTGGTTATGGATTATTTCAAGGGACCAGGAAAACTGCTACCATGGGGCCAACAGGGCACACTTCCACCTTGTGTTAAACCTCCACAAGCCCCCTAAAATCCATCAGCTTGCTCCGTAAGTGAGAACAAAATGGTTTTTAAGCTACCACACTAAAAAGCTTCTCCTGAGTCCAGTATCCTTTCCTTATTGGGAAAAAGATTACCTAATACCAAAACTCTTTCCCCATTTCTAGCTGCACATTACTAGGTTTCAGAAGCACAGCTAGAAACCAGGATTGGGGAGGTTTTCAGCTGGGGTTAAAGAGTGTGGCTTGGCAGAGTCCTTGGTTGCCTGCAGTACACTCACTCCATCCAAAGTCCCAGTACTCTGTGCTGCCACTAGGCAAAAGGAATTTTTGTAGCCAGTGGCTTCTGGCTTTCAGGTTTTGGCCAGTAAATTATTAAAACATCATTTTCTGCTGCTACTGCTGCTGCTGCTGCTGCTGCTGCTGTGGTGGGGTTTTGAAAGTGTTTTAGTGTTCATTGCTGCACCTGGTAGTTGGAACAGAGACAGCTTATTTGGAAATGGCAAAAGTAAAAAGAGCACCTTCATTCCTAACACATGGGATCC
This sequence comes from Anthoscopus minutus, assembly GCA_013399455.1. Classification (NCBI taxonomy): domain Eukaryota; kingdom Metazoa; phylum Chordata; class Aves; order Passeriformes; family Paridae; genus Anthoscopus; species Anthoscopus minutus. Next base: position 621,658 of record VWYI01008733.1, on the reverse strand, counting down.
ATCTGAGTAAATGTCTTTGTTTACTTATGACCAGATTTTTTGTCTGTTTTTCCCCCCTTTTTAAAAGCATTGCAGAAACAACCCGGCTACAGAGCACAAACCCAAACACTTTTTTCAGCACAGTAAATGTTCCTGTCTACCAGGTTTGGGCTGCAGAAGCTTTGTCATGGGACATGATGTAAGAGGTAGGACAAGCAGGTATTTTCAGATGCCAGCTTGAGCTGGCAGTGCTGACAGGTTGAAAAATGAATTTTAGGGTGGTAAGCTAAACACATTTTGAGCTGGGAGCATCCCACAGAACATCTGCCTGGTCATTTTAGCCATGCCCTATTCTGCACCCCAAGCAAGCTCTGCACTTCAAATGCAGCAAAGGCTGATGATTTACATGTTAAATTAAACTATTTCATACAGGATTCCTCCCAGGAATATAAAACACTGATGATGGCCACCAACAACAAAGAGCAAGATGATACTGTTAAAATACTACAGACTGGCCCCAGGGCATGCTGAGTTCTGGAATATCAAATTCAGACATGAAAACAAGGAAAAGGATCAAACGGAGTGAACGCTGTGCCCACACCAGCAGAAGCGAACAGCTGACACACATCTCCCATCCTAACTGATAACCCATCAAACCTTTCCTATGTTCAACAGGTCACGGGTCAATTCAATGCATGCACTGCCTGCACTGGGTCCTGCCAGCACCTTCCAGCTGGGACAGAAGCTCCCACCAAGCCCCCCAAGCACGCGTGACCCGAGACACAGCAGCGCGCATCACTCACCAGGTCAGCGTCGCACTCCCTCTTGCAAGTGCTCTGCGCGTCGACCCACAGGTTGGGGTTCATGTCATTGGGGCATATCCCAGCGTGCGAGTACCGCACTGGAGGCAGCGCTCTCCCTCGCAGAGACACCTCCAGAAGCAAGAGGACACTGCTCTTCCCCAGCAAGATCCACATCCACCGAGTGAACAGTACCAACAACATCTCAGAATTTCTCCAGGGCAGTGTCCGAGCTGGAAGGAGTTCTTGTTTGCTTGGGGTTGCTTTCTCTTTTTTTTTTGGTTTTGTTTTTTTTTTTTGGTAAGCCTTAAGTTTTTGAGGAACCCAGATGCACCTGACTTCGATAAAAACTTCAGCAAGCTCCTCTGCTGCCTCTGTCGATAGTGCAGTTTGGTCTGGACCTCATTGGATTAAAGGTCCTAGGAAGTCACCCCCTTATTTTAAGAGAAACGCTACTTGTGCGAGCAGAGTTAGCTCTATTTATACCCTGCCTCTGTTAACAAGTCAGAAAAAGTAAACTTGATTTCTTTGACAGGCACACGCTTCCTATGTCCTGGTGGCAGTCAGACAGATTTGTTGCAAGAAAAAAAAGCTGGAAAGAGTTCAAAAGGCTGGAACTGGCATGGTGGGACCCCTGCATGTTTCTGAATGCAGGGAGGCCTTCTTAACCCCTTTAGACCTAAAGTACTTCCCTATGCTAAGAATGGCATTTACTTCTGAAAGGGGACTTGTCTAAGTAACACGGACCCACAGTCAGGGGATTTCCCCACGGCAAGGGGCTACACAATCACTTGCTAAAAGGAACAAATAATAGGATTGAAGCAATTAAAGCCAGAGTATCATGTTTTAACAAAGGAAGCAGGGAAGAAATAACTTATTTAAACTTAGGATCAACAAAGCAGAATGTCTTCGTAGCTTCTCCCGGGGCTCTTCCGGGCTTTTTTCTTCTCTTTGGTTGGGAGATTTCCATGATGGGAGATTTTAATGCTGCCTTCCAGTCCCACCAGGAAGATGTTAAAAGTGTCCCTGAATTCCTCCATATTTCCTGACAGCCAGATCCCATTGTACAGTGCATTGCTGACCCCTTTAACAGCAACAACAAAAAAATAGTAGAAGTTCAACTCTATGGAAACCTGCATAAAGGAATGTACAGCATTTTTGCATTGGGGTGTGGGAGGGAAACTCAGTCAAGCTGAGTTCCTCATTCCTTGATTATTACAGAAAGGGGCTGATCCTGCTTGTGCTGAACACGTGCCAAAATCCAGAGATGAGTGGCAGAAGTCTGAGTTGCTCAGCACCTTCCAGGATTAGGGCCTCAGGGCTGAGTTTTGGGCTAGCTTAGGTGGATACTGTCTGTTGCTAAGAGCCTCCTGGGAGGATCAGGTAAGTTTGCATCCCACATGGAGGTTCTGCAAGGCTGGACCAGCAGTGCTGTACCTGGGTAGGAGGGAAGGGTGTGCATCCACCCCGTGCCCAGTGCTGAGAGCTGCAAAGCCAGGCAGAGTCAGCCCTTATTTTTTTCCATTGGGTTTATAAATCCAGGGTTGTTTTTCATGGCTGAGTTTGGACCTAATTCTCCCCTGAGCAGTGAGAGATGATGGCTGCCAACCAGTACAACCGGCAGTGAACTGGGTCACCTTGGGGCTCCTGCTCCTCCCCTGGGGCCAGGCAGCAGAGCACAGTGACCTGCTGGTGTTTCCCGGGATCACCTCCAGGAGAAAGGGAGGGCAACCTGGAGCCGACTGCCCCGGGCTGTGGCATTTCTGTAGCAACCCAGGCTTATAAAAGGGGCAGTTGCAGCTCTGATTTGTGTGCCTGCATTAACCATATGCAAGGTATTTGAATTTCATGGGACGTGCAGAGCAAAGTTGTTCAAATTAGCTATTTATAAGGAGTGAAGTCAACTTCCAGGCAGCAGTTTGAAGTTGATTTATTCATTCTGAAACTTTAGAAACCTGCATGACACTTGTACAAAGTGCGGCTGTGTGCTAAATGTTTTATTCAGCACTTGTTTACAAAGACAAACGTAGCACCCTGTGATGCCTAAAAAAGCCAACCAAAAATGACACATTCCCAAGAGGTACTTAAAATTCTTACAGCTCTATTAACAACAAAATCACATGTATTAGTGGTTCTGTTGACTAAACAAAGACACTTTATACTGTAAAACTGACTACAGACAAGCTTTGAAACCAGCTGCATGTGGGTCTTGAGGAGTGCAGGTACCCAGGGTGCTGGGGGAGCTGCCTTGTTGAGCTCAGCAGCCACTGCACACGCAGGGAGTTTTCCCTCAATCCATGGCATTGCCACAGAGCAGCCATGGATGTGATTCTTCCCTGCCAGCTTTAGTCTTTTATGGCCGCTTTACCCCTTTCCTGCTGGGCCAGAGTGGATCTTACAGCCTCCATCTCCTCTCCTGGTGCCAGACAGCCACGTTCTTGCTAGCTTTGGTGAGTGAGAGACACACTAATGTGGGCCACCGTAGGTGGAACTCTGTTCCAAACAGGAAAAAAGCACTATCTTATTTTTAACTGTCCCTGACCAAAGAATCCCTTGCTCAGAGGCATATTTCAGCTGTGGGGGAGCAGAGTGGGGCTCTGAAAAATCAGATACTGGTTTGCATCAGACAGACAGAGCAGCCTTCTGCTTTGCTATGTCCTTCTCCATCCACAGGAATATTCTCCAGTGACAGGTAAGTCCCACTGCAGCTTTCTGCTTTCAGCTCTGAGGTATCCTGTTCCCGGATCAGTCCCTTGGCCACTTGAGCTCAGCCAGGAGAGAAGAAAACATTGCCATAAATCTCCCTGTGAAGGTGGGCAGATAGCTCTAGAGGGCAGGGCAAGCAGTGAGGGCTCCAAACAACCCTTGACAGCTGCCCCATTCCTGCCAGGACATCCCAGAGATGCTGTTAGCCAGCCTGAGGAGCACATCCAGGAAGGAAACCACTATACAGGCTGCCCCAGGTCAGCCCAGGGACAGCAGGAACCCTGATTGTCCCAGCATGGACAGCCAAGCTCTGAATAATGCACTCACTGTCCCCTGGGTTTCATTGAGTGCTGTTTACTTGCCTGGTTTAAGTTAATTTTACTCCAGTGACTCAGTGGATCTGACTAGACATTCCAGAACAGCACCAGTTAATGACAGCTGTGAACTGGGGTCTCTGTCAAAATCCCCAGGCCCAGTTTTTCTGTTTCCCCTCATGTATAGAGCACTCTGCATTTTTTCTTTAATATAAGCAATAAAGTAATCCCCATTCTCCATCGCTATGAACAAATCCATTATGAAAGCTGATTTTATGGCTTATCTTACCTCAGCCATGTCAGATACTGCTGTGATAAAGGTCTTCCCAAAACAGATCAAGCCTTAGAAGCAACCCTATTACTACCCAAAAATCCTGCTTTCTGATCAAGATGCTGGAATGAGTCTGCTGGATGGGGAACTGGGACAAAATTCCCTGGATCTCAGATGCACAAACCTGAGCCCTGATGGCTCAAAGCAACATCCTGGGGCTGCTCCCAGCAGTGGAGACATCGATGTGTTACCAGGCCCAGTCCTGAAAAGCCCTCCTAAGGTACCCAAGGTTAGGGTTGTTAATCTAGAACTGCCTTAACTGTTGTTGGGTTTTTTTGTAAATTATAATTTTTTTGTCCTTTTTCTTGCCCTCCTCTTCCATGCCAAGCGTTGACCCAGTGTGTGGTGCGACACCTTTTAACTGAGGACAGAAACAGGATTCTCTGGTGCACAGAAAAGAATAATTTTATTTTGGTACTTTTCCTTAAGGCACTGCTAAAGGAGCAGCAAACTGTGGATCAGATTTACTAGGCCAGCAGTCCTCATCTGGAGTTACTCAGTGGAGGGTGGATTGATTTGCTGGTTTTATTGTGGAAGGCTCTTGGCAGGAACCATCACCCTGCGATGTTAAAACTCCAGCTCCCATTGATCTCTTCCTCGGCACAGGGGCCCTTCCAGCCCCAGCCTCTTGTGCTCCCTGGGCCTGCTGCCACTGGCAGCTGGGTTTGCCAACACAAACACAGCCACCTCCTCTCCAGACAGTCTGTGACTCATCTCTGCCAGTGGCACTTTGCTGTCTGAGGCATCGAGACCCTACCTGAGGGCTCCCAGCTGGAGCGAGGTGCCATGGATGTCCCCAGCACATGCTGCAGATTTAGGCCAGGGGTGAAGCCTGGATGCTGGATCTGCTTTGCCTCTGAGAGCAGCATAAAGCAAAGACTCTGTCTGGTCCTTGAAGCCACCCTCCTCTTCCTCCTCTCACAGCAGGGCCTGGTACCAGCTCCCTGCACTGTCCACAGCATCAATCAGCCCCTTCTTCCAAATGGGATCCCAAATCTGCCCTGCACACAGAGACCCTGGTCATGCAGGCAGCTCCAAGGACATGCTCTTCTTCGGCCTCACCATCACCATGCACTCTCTGTAGGTGGCTCCTTGTCCATGCACACCTGAAAATATTGTGCCTGTACTCTATAAAAACCTATTTCATTTAGACAGTAGTGATGTTCCAAGCTGTATGCAAAGCTTATTGCACTTAAAGATGATAGCCAGACATTTAAAAGGGAACATCACTGCCAGATGCCTTTTGGTGCACAGCTGCCAACTGTTTGTCTCAAACAGGAACACAGAGAAATACAGATAATGCCCTGGGACCTCAGCTTTATTTTGCTTTGGACTGCAAAGAGTCAAACCTTCCCCTTTGAGTGATATCCCGAACCTCAGCAGGACCTGCTCAGGGGATAGCCAGGGATCCCAGCTTGGATGCCTTTCCACAGCCCTCAGAAGACCACACATCTCCTGCTGGCTGGATGGTTGGCTGAGCGAGGAGGATTTTTGGCAGCTTGAGATGTACTTCTGAACATCAAAGCACAGAAAAAGGCTGATGTGCTGGCCACATGCTTTAGGAGCACATGCAAACAGGCCAGGCAGATTTGGGCTGAAGGTGTACAATGGGAACAGCCTGTCTGGGTTCTATACCAGCTCCCTTCATATGCATAATTAGCAGCAGAGGCATATTTCAGTTTTTCCCAAGTTAAGATAGAAATCTCCCTGTAAGCACCCAGAAATAACAATGCTGGTTTTGACTGCAGAAATAACATATCTGAGCAGATCTCAGAGAGCAGGGAAGGCTCAGTGGGCACATTTGGCATGGTGATTGCTCACCGAAAGGAGCTGCTGGTGATGTGCACGCTTCCCCACGTGCAGCTGCTCAGCAAGCAGGAGTTAATGTGGTTAGACAAAAGGGCTCAGTTTTGGGGGGGGAGGAAATCAATAATGTCAGGGAGTTTATTACAGGGTTATGGGCCACCTGCTAGAGCTCAGCATTAGGCCTGCATTGCATTGTGTTTTGGGAAGAGCTGATGGTACTGCACTCAGACAGGGCTAGTGCCAGAATTATTATTTTATGCCTCAGCAGATGGCTTCTGCTCAGGGGTTTTATCTTTGAGTGCAGACATAGGACTAATCATCATTTGCTTTCTCTTTCTCTGCTAACGTAAGCTGGGCAGGAAGCAATTGCCAGTTTGATGATGGTTTATTATTGTTTGGTCTATTCTGTCTGAAACAGCACAGCAAGAGGCACCAAGGATACAAAGGAAGATAATCAACGAGATATCCATTATCAGTGAGATATGGGGGAAAGCTGAGCTCAGAAGCTTGTCTTTTAAGCAGCCCATCTCTTTCTGTCTCTGTTTCAGAGACAAAGCCTAAGATATCCCATAGATAATATGGAGAGGTCATGGTTGGTATCTTTGGATTGCCAAGATTGCAAGGATGAAATGTTGGGAATGGGTTCATCTTGCCTTAGAGCAGGATGATCTAAATCTCTTCCTAAAGTCCCTTCCAGCTCTGTTCTCTGTCACTGTCAATGCTGAGCGAGACCTGCTTCCTCAATTAAGCTTTGAGTTAAGGAAATCTGAGGTCTGTAACACAACCTGGAATGCCAAGAAACAGAAATCACAGCCAATGGCATTAGTGCAGAACCAGCACTTTCTGTGTTAGGCCCTCTCAGCTACCTGGTGCACAGGCTGGACCAGGTGCTGTCAGCTGCTGAGCCTGGCAAATGCAGACACCATGGACACATGGCTGCAGCATGGAAGCTTGAGCACCTTGTTTTGTGCAGGTTTTAGGAGTTCATAGTTAGTTTTATGGCAAGCTTGAATAACAGCACTGTAGGCAGCTGGCACCAAACCCATGGTGTGCAAATGGAGATGTTCCCATGGCTCGCAGCACTGCTGTGGCTGTGTGAGCCCATAGCATAAAATGCTCAGGATTGAGCTGGTGTATCTGTTCTATATAATTTCAGTTGTTCTGCTTCGTTCCAGCTTGGTTTTAATCAAAGGTCAGAACAAAAGTGAGGTGCACATGCTCAGGTTGAGTGTTCGGCACATTTTTCATCAGAGCCAGTGGTGTTTCTCCAGGAACATAAGTTAATTTATTTCCCCATGTAGAACTAATGAATATTACTGAACCTTTTGCAGATTCACTTCAGTCTACAAATGACCCTAATTTAACCTCCCTTATTTACTTTTAGGAATTTAAAACTGGGAGGAAACCATTTCCTGAGTATCACACACCAACAGCCAGGAAAGGTTGGAATCCCAAGACCCTGCTTCCAAGCCCATGGACACCATTCCTTCTCAAAATGCAGGTTCAGTATAGAAAAGTCACATTGCTTTTGTCTGTGATGTGATTCGATTTATATAAACAGTAAGGTTTTAACCTGCTGTACTAATTTAATTTAACCCCAAGCCTTAATTCCCTGTGATGAAGGAACTATCTCTTTGTCACTTGGGGCTGATATTTTTTAGAAAGATTATGAACCTTATGATTATGAAGACAAGAGTTTGTGAGGTGAGATTAAACTGCTGCAGATTTGCATAACTTTGTGCTCCATTGTGATACTTTACCAAATCTCTGAATCTGTGGAAGTTTGGAACCTTCCTTGTGGCTGGGAGTCTCTCCAGGAGATGCAAAGCAGCTCCCAGTGTCTGGGCTTTTCATCAGGCAATAAGTGTTGGCTTCTCCAGGCAACCTGGAAGTTCCAGAGTTCCTCTGAGGGTTTGGTATCCAAAACTTCACTATAAACAAGACAATTTTCGCAAAATGGAACTATTTCCATTTCTGCAGATACTACGAAATCTCTTTAGCAATTTTAGCAACAATTCTGTCTTATTGGAATTCAAATCTAAATTAGGACAAAATTCCTTTTTAACTGAAGAGTTATTGCCCTGGTTTGGCTTTGCTGACTGTCAGCAGTCCTGGCTGTTACACAGCACATCCTCTGCCTGTGCCCAGAGGGTGACCTCTGCCAAGAGCAGTTCCTGCCTTCTAAGCTGGGCACATTAAGAGTCTTTCCAAGAGGTGAACTATTCTGTTTTAGTTTGCCCTGTGTGCCACCAGATGCAAAGCATCACACAGTCTGCACCAGTTGGACCCAGACAGTGGCCAACAGGAGACAGAGCAGCACTTCAGGGCTACTGATGCCTTTACTGGAAGCACCCAAAGAAGCCAAAGTGCAGGCCTGGTTTGTAAAGGTGCAGTTCTCCTGGCATTCATTCAGCAGCACATCTCAACACAGGCTGGAGGTGCAAGTGATGTCTGCAAACCAGTGATGACCCACTTCCACTGATGTTTTCAGCAGCTAGCCCATCCTTCCTGCCCTGGCAATGGGATGTTTGTCTGCATCTGATACCTTTTTTTCACTTGATTCACCTAATTCAACATCCAGAGTCCACCTGCAGCCCACAGCACAGCAGGGTCTGCTGAGATGCAGCACTTTCTTTCCATGGCAGTTTTGGAGATAACGGGTCCTGCCTGACACCATGGCGGCTGGCAGAGCATCCCAGGTAAGGTTTAAGAGATTCACGTGGTTTCATCGTGCCTTTAGGGCCAGCACATTGGGCTCAGTGCTCTGTCTCACCAATTTCTGGAATTGTGTTTAATGACAGACACATCAGACAGTCTTTGAGCTGGGGGGTACAAAGGAACCAGAGCATCATTAGCAGTGAGTGTTTCAAACGCTCTGTAATGTCCTGATTTTTCTGCAATTGAAGTCGATGTAAATATTCTGCTGACTTCAAAGGGGAATGGGGTGAGGTTACGGCCAAGTACTCTTGGAAATCCCACCCAGTGCTTGGTTTTTCTTGACCTGAATGGCAGTTCAGTCAGCTCTGCTTCCACAAAGGAGCTTTCAGGAGTCCTGGAAAAGCCGCCGGAGTGCTTTTAGCCCTGGGTTCACATGGTAGCAGCATGTGAATTGCAGCAAATCTAGAGGCCAATTCAGCTCTCCCAAGTTCTGACTCCACTTCTGCAAATGTCTGGCTGGCACCACTCTTGCTCTCTCCTCACTGCTGTGGGGGAGTTTAGAGCAATGGGGTTCCCACGGAGGCATTTCAGTTTGGTGGGTTGAACTCCTGCAGTGGGGCAGCAGAGTGTGGGGCACCCTCACGAGGCCTTTGGCTTTGCTGTGCATCAGCCAGGAGAACAAGCTGGTCAAAATGCCTGGGAAATCTTTACAATGTGGTATGAGCTGTGGCTTTGTCTCTTCTCAGCACAGAGAAAATGGACTTGAATTCTTTTTCTCCTTTTTCTTTTTTATTTTTTCCAGGGAGGGGTGGTTTTTTTCTTTCATAATTTTACACATTTATTTTTTTATGTTTGTGTAACATCATACTTAAAAAGTTCTGTGAAAGTGGAAAATCAGACTTTTATGTACATTTCCAAATATTTCCATTAACTAATTTCCTTATGAAGTCAATTGGACTTGTCAGTTTGGAATTGTTATCTCCACAGGAACCGTTCCTGTCTTTGCCACTGACTTTGTGAGCCCAGACCACTTGCTCTCCGCACTACAGCTTCCACCTCCCTGAAGGGGACTATAAAGCTCACAAGTGGGTCAAGTGACATCAATTTATCTTTGAAATCCCAACTTCTTGCCATTCCCACAGAGCAGTGTGTGAGTGTGAGGTGTGATTTGCTGCAATTGCAAAACTGCTAGGAAAAAATGGCAAATGCAAAAATTGTATCTCCAGCCATTTGTTCACATCTCTTAAGCTGAAGTTTAAGCACAGCCCTTTCTAATTTGCACACACTCGTTTTTATTTTTTTTTAAACTTTGCCATGGCCAGAAACCTAATACTCTAATTGTTTCAGGACATATATTTGTACTTTCTCAGCTCCTTTTTGATTTGTCTGAGGAATCTGGTGTACCCATGGCCATAAAAACCAGGTTAGTGCACAGTAGAGGCTTTCACGGCCACTAATCTTGATGACAAAATTATTCGAACAAACATTTCTTGTGTCACCAATATATATTATGTAAAACCTTGTGACTTTGATTATGTGTCTATAATACAGATTAGTCTGTTTGGGTGTTTCGTGCTGACCTCCAATAAGCTCCTAAAGTATTAGCAAGAATTTGCAAGTGACAGGCAGGCAGAGGTGCTGTTCTCTAATCCCATTCTCAAAACTCTGGCTATATATGCCTGAAGTTTCTGCTGCTTTCCTTGAGGCACCAACCAGGTTCTTTCTTTCTCAGCCCCCTCCCAGACACCTTTGTCCTTCTTTCCACTGCTGTAATGTGTCACAAATGTTGGAAGATTTCACTAACCTTATGGATTAGAGCCAGGGAAACAGCGAGAACAAATTTAGAATAGGAGGCAGAGAATGTACCAGCTGGGAGGTGATGCTGTCAATCTCCATGGAGACCTCTTTAGTTACAGCTTTGCTGATTACTCTAATGAATTGTATGGTGCCTGGTTGAAAGCCTGGCCAAGTCAATGGAGACTTCCAAACTGACTGGCTGTGTCTTGTGCCCATGAGGGATGCACAGGGCACAGCCCCTCGGGGTAACCAGTTATGATTTGCACTGGGGGCTTTCTCCCTGATGGCCAGAACACAGCCCAAGGAGAATACAAACACCTTCATCTGATCTTCTGCACGAGGCCAGCTTCTTCTAAAGAAAAGAGCTCTGTAGAAATAAATGCTGTCTTAGCAAAAGAATTTTTTTCTCAGGCATGCAAGTGAAACATGTCTATCATCTTCTGAACTTACCACAGGAGTCAGCTCCTGCAGGAGATGAAGTGGGACAAGGTCCACAGAAGCCTTTTGACTCCAAATGCCTAGACAGGACATGCCTCTATGCAGGATTCAGGCAACTAGTTATATTTGCCCCTTATCCCCAGGCTGAATGTGCTTCATGGATTAGTAGAGCAAAGGGAAGGACTATAGACATGGGCAGAGAGGAATGCAGCCAAAAATCTGGAGAAAAAGCAGAGGCAGTCCCTTTTCTGCACAGTTTTCTGAGTTAGGATGTCTCTGAGCTCAGAAGGGACTGGGCTGACACCTGGGGACACTGTCACAACCCCAAAAGAAGCAACAGCCATCCTCAGGGGGAGAAATTTGGCTCTACAGCACAGCAGCTCAGCCTTGTCATTACTTGAAGCCAAACTGGCTTTAGGCACTAATCCACTGAACAATTTCCAGTTGTTATCAAAATCTATTGGACTTCTTAACCACGAGTCCCTGAGCTGATGCACCTCAGGTTCCAGCTCCCTGATTTGTTTGTTCAGAAATTATTTATTTGTTCTACAAATAGAAATAATGTTAAATTAACAACTGGAAAAAACCCCAGCTGCACACCATGCCTGATTTCCAAAGGGATTTGGCTGCCTGAGCAGATCTTTCCCTTGCAGATCACCATTCCCCCAAATATAAATGCAGTTTTCCAAACTCTTCTTGTCAAATTTCACTCCATGCTGCAGGCATGTGCAGCTGTGTGCATGAGTGTCTGCTCACACCTGCTTAAATGTCCCTCTTTAGACACTCAGCTCCCCTTGAGCCCCTGCAGGATGCTCAGCAGGGCTGAAAATCCATGAGATAGCTGGTTGCACTGTAATTCAGGGATGCTCCAGGGTGCTAGAACCTGTCCTGAATCCCAGTCCTCTGCAGCACTAGCAGGGTAGCAATTCCTGCTGGGTGATTTAGTGAAAAAGCTGTCATTTATGGTCTAAAGAAAGATGATGGGTGAGTTCCCTGCAATTCTGGGATTCACTGGAAAGATTATTTTATCTCATCAAAAACAGAGGAAATATTAAGTAGAGCCCTATCCACCCTGCCTCAGGTGCTCATCTTGCCTGGCAGTACACAGCTGGAATTTTTGTGGTTCAAAGCTCATTCTCTTTGGATCTTTTGGCAAGGGGTAGAACACAAAGGGCATCTCGAGAGGATGATTTGGCTGTGCTATTTTAGACCCTTGCCCTGGGAGGAGATGAACCTGTCTCTGTACTGCATGTTTCCCCCCACAGACATCAGGTGAGTGTTGTGTGACACAGGCCCAGACTTGATAACATGGAGGTTTGAATTTAACCTATTTCACCTACAGACTCTCACAGGGGGTCATCACAAAAACTGTTAAAACATAAACTGCTTCTCCCATGTGACTTCAGCTTCCTCCTGTGAAATTGTCTCCTCTGCCTTCAAACTCTCATTGAAAGGCCCAGTGTGAGCAGCACAGATTAGTTTAAATCTAAGTGAATATTGGGCTTGACTTCTAATTCCATTTTTATTCTCCTCCAGTCCTTCCATTTCCCTGAGCCTTAATCCCGTAAAAGCTTTAAATCTCTGTGTGTGCATTAAACATCATATTTAAGGTTTCTGACTATCCCTTAAATCTTATTTCTCAAGTCCACAACTGCAGTGTTGATTTAAATGGCAAGAAACATTATTTCAGTGGGTTGGGTAGGGACCAAGTGTTTCAAATATGATTGTACAGCTGTCGGTATCACTGTGTAACTGGGAATTAAGCCTTTAAAAAGATGTTTAATCATAACTTTCAGTGACTGAGAAGTTGGTTTAATGGGGAGGAATGGAGTTATATGGGGAATGAAACCTGAAATGTAAAGGGAATAAAAAATTTCATAAGCCTTAAAAAAGGCAGGAGCAAATAGCAAACATGGCTTCTCCAAAAAAGCAGAAAAGAACCAATTCAGAGGATCAGGCACAGTCAGAAGCTTGTACAAAGACAGATATTAACACTTAACCAATAAAATCTGGAAAACTTGCTGTGGGGACAAAGACTGGTCCAAGCCTCCCCTGTGGTTACTGCAAGGCTGTGATAGTGAGGTGCTGGCTCTGCCAGGTGATGCCACGGGCTCAGGGCTGTGCCCAGGGCTGGTGAACAGGGAGCACCGAGCACCTGTACATCACAAAGGAAACAAAAGGAAACAAAACATCACCAATGTGGGCTCCAGACACAGGCTTGGAGCTCAGTGTATTCCCAGTGAAGACCAAGGTCATTTAACATTTGGGAGGCAAAGGGGCTGCTCCAGCCACGAGCACCATGCGCAATTCCCAGCAGCTTCCAAAGGCGATGGGCAGGGCTCACTCAGCTGGCACCTGCCCCGTGCCTCCAGATCCTTCAGACCCCACTGCTGGCAGCAAGAGGCGTGTGTGCATGTGTGCCCTGCACAGGTACAGGCACAAACCCAGCTGTCATATGGGAAAGGACAAGTTCTTTGCTCTGCTGGGAGCTGGTGAGTGTGACCCCAGTGGCAAGAAACGGGGAGGGGACACACGAGTCCAAGGGGGTCAGAGGCTCCATGCGCAGGGCACGAGCGGGAGGTTCATGGCGGCGGTGCGAGGTTTGAGTCAAGTGAACTCACAGCTAATCCTCTTCCACACAGCCTTCCTTGCTGCAGGAGATCTCATGACTCCAGGGAGAAGTACATTGTGTAACTAAGCAATGGTGAACCCAAGCTCCATTTAACAGGGCCTGGCACAGGCACAACAGAGTAGGATACTCATCCCAAGAGAGCGTGAGAGAGAGCATCTCAGTGCATCACCCGCCGGCTTCGAGTCCTTAAAAGCCCTGTGTGGCTTTGGGAGAGGAGCTCAAGTAGAGGGGAAAAAAAAAATAAGAAAAAAGCCCATAACCCCCATAGAAAGCAGCTCCCTGCACTGGGTTTCCCTGTGCTTGCGTGGAAATGTTGCATAATGTCCCTTTGCACCAAAAAGAGCTTTGAAATCTGAAGGATCAAAGCTGTATGGAGACACTATGGATGTGCCAAGACAAATTTAAAGATATTTCACAATTACAGCAAGCACAAAGCCACACTCCGGGTTCCTCTTGCTGTTCCACTGTGACATCTAGTGGCAGTGGCACCGGAGAACACCGCAGGAATGGTGTTCCTGCTTTAGGCCTGTCCCTGCACTCGCTTCCTGAGTGGCTTTTCCCCATCCATCTAAGAGTTGTATTATTTTGGAAAAACCTCTTTTGCCACTAATCCTATTGGATTTTTGCAGATGTAAAAACCGGGGATTTAAAGCGTTCACAGTGTGCAAGGGGACATCCTGCTTCTTAGAACGTATCACTAAGTCTCCACTTGTGTGTGCCTTGTCTTTGTTTTACAGCTTTATGGCACAGACACTGAGAAAAGACAAAAGGGATTGTGGGTTCATGATCAAGATCATCATTTAAGATGCTTTTACTGAAAAACCCAATGAGTTAAGCCACAAATATTTAGGCCACAGCAGTGTCCAGTTGAGGGCTGGTCTTCTAGGTCTCTAAGGTTTGAATTTGCAGTTGTCATCAGTGTTTGCAAACCATTCTCTAAATCCAGTTGTTTCTCATACAGTTTGATGAGTCTTTTGGTAGCAGCTGGGGAAAATTTTTGTTCAGTCTGTTGCATGGGATCAACATGTGATCTGGCATGAAAAAATTGCCACTGAGTCACCGTGTAGCCTTTGCCATAGTAGTTAAAAATGTCTCTGCATGCTTCTCCCCGCTGCTTTCATGAGGGTGGTTTGCACGGCTGCTTCTCTCTTAGAGAAACATTTGGCCTGTGGGCCTCTGCCTCTCCTGACTGATTAAAAAGAAGATGAGTGTTTATGCTCTGAAGCTTCATTTATATCAAGAGATATTCAGGAACTGTTTGGATGGTAAAGCTGCAGGCATTGTCTTCAGCTAATGGCCACAACTACCAGAGAAGGAACAGCAGAGCAAAGCAGCAGCAACCCAAATCCTAAATTAAATGGCAGGTTAAAAATAATGTTGCTAATAAGAAAAGTAAGAAATAAAAGAGAGGCAGTGAAATAAAAAAACAGCTTAGTGAAAATTTCTCCTTGGTGGCAGACACTGATGCCAAAACAGAAAGCCTGGAGTTAAATAAGCTCTCCAACACATGCTGTTGTGATTTAATTAAGAGTGTGAGCAACACACTGGAGAGGGAAGGGCTGGGAACTAGGGGTGCCAGGGCTAGAAGTGTCTGGGGAAATCTGTGGATTTGAACCCATTCTTATGGTCCTTTCCCAGCCCATGGCTGCCCATGGCAGCCTCACAATTCAAAGGCAGGTAGCTGGTTACAAAACACCCCAGAAAGGGAAAGGCCACTGTGATAGATGATGGGACTCAAAGACCTTGTAGGTCTTTTCCACCCTAAATAATTCTATGATGTATTTTTGCCGGCAGGCATTTTTCACCTGCAGCTTTTCCCCTCTTCCCAGGAACTCTCTCCCCTCAATCCTTCACAGAGGCCTCAGGATGTCAGGGGAGGGCAGGATGAACCCATCAGAGGAAACACTCCAGTCTTGGATTTTCAGCCTGTCCAGGTCTCCATCTTAGCAGCTGGGGGGGTTGGGGCACTGAATCACATAATCCCTGGGGTTGGACACCACCTCTGGAGGACTCCCAGTCCAACACTCTGCTAAGGCAGGGTCACCTGGAGCAGGTGACACAGGAATTTGTCCAGGTGGGTTTCCAATGTCCCCAGAGAGGGAGACTCCACAGCCTCCCTGGGCAGTTGTTCCAGAGCTCTATCACCCTTAATGTAAAGGAGTTCTTCCTAGCGTTGAGATGGAACATTTTGTGTTTCATTTTATGGGCACTGCCCCTCGTCCTGTTGCTGGGCAGCAATGTCTGACAGCACCCTCTGATACTCCCTGGATATATTTAAATGCATTGATGAGATCCCCTCTCAGTCTCCTCCAGACCAAACACGCCCAGCTCCGGCAGTGGCTGTGCATCAGAGAGATGCTCCAGTCTCCGCACCATCTTCGTGGCCCTCGCTGCGCCCTCTCCAGCAGCTCCTTGTTTTCCCTGAGCTGAGGAGCCCAGAACCGGACACAGAACTCCAGGACGGGGCCAGCGCTTCCTGCCCGCCCCGAGCTCACGATGACGGCGGCCATGAGGGCCGGACCGGGGCCCCGGGGCGGGCAGGGCTCAGCTCCGCCGCGCCGAGGCCGCCCGGCCCCTCCCGCGGGCTCCGAGCG
>VWYI01008733.1:521801-605581 GCA_013399455.1 Anthoscopus minutus | reverse complement strand
GAGGCGCGGGAGCTGGAGGAGCGGCTGCGGGAGGCGGCGGCCCTGGGGGACGTGGCGGAGGTGCGGCGGCTGCTGGGCGCGGGGGCGGACATCGACTCCCGCAACGAGATCGACGGCTGGTGAGGGGCGCGGGGCCCGGCGGGACGGGGACGAGGGGCGGGCCGGGGTCGCTGCGGGGCCCGGCTCTTGCCCCGCTGCCCTTGTCAGCGGCGGTGTGCGGGGTGCTTGGGCTCGGGGCTCCCCCCAAACCCATCATCAAGCGCGGGGCGAGGGAACTACTCCGGGAACGCAGCTCTTGTGTTTCTTAGTTTTCCCGTTTGCAAATACAGAAAAGCTAATCTCGGGAGGCTCGGAGATTTACTACTAAAGAGGATCACGATAAAAGCAGGTCGCCCTCCTTTCACCTGTCACTGCGTGTTTGCTCAAGGTCCCCGTCCATTCGCTTGTGTGGGACAGCAATGGGAGTCGCTCTGCAAGGCAAAGGAGGACCCTGCCCTGCTCAGCTTATAGATTCAGAACTTTTAAAAGTGCCGCAATGAAACTTTATTCCCAGTTATCACTTTATGCATAACTCGGTGAAGTAGGACGGGGCTGCTGAGGAGGAGCCGGGGCAGTGAATACCAACCCTCCTGTTTCCTTCCCGCAGGACCTGCCTGCACTGGGCCTGTAAGCGGAACCATGCCCAAGTGGTGTCCTGCCTGCTGGAGGCTGGCGCTGACAAGCAGATCCTCACTGCTAAGGGAGAGCTGGCAGCACAGCTAACGTCGAAACCAGACATCCGCAAGATTTTGGGAGGTACCATTCCCATCTTAAAACTCATCTAGAATTCGTAGTCTAAACACTAAAACATTTTTAGTGCTTTTATCTGAGGCAGTAATTGGCCAAACCTTGGCTAGGACCATTGTAACTCATTAGATTACGCTGATTTATAACTGGAATTTGTATTTGGGCAAATAGACATGGGGATTTCAGGTAAAAGGCCTTCTGAGCTGTGTCACTAAGAAGTGGAAGAGCTGTGTACTTTGGGAAATGTGCTGCTGCACTCCTGTTTGCTGTCATTTAGCTAAACCTGGCATGCAGGCTGCAAATGGGGACTTGCACAATTGTACAATTTTCTGTGGTCTGACCATGATCAATATTACAGATCCCCTCAAAACAACTTTATGACTCAGGAAGTTATGCCTTCTGAGCACCTTGTTATGGTGACTTGCTGGTATAGTTAACTTTTGCCCTGTAATTCTGCCATCTTACACTTTTCATATGCAGAGCAAACCCAGTTAGATGTGTGTGACGCTCCTGAACAAGAGCAAGTGCTTTACCTCGGGAAATGTGCTGTTTTCTGCAATTACACTTAAATTGCTCTCTACAATGATCTGCTCTTGTATCAACGGTATCCTTCAAGAGGTTGCAGCTAAATCATGGCTTAGGTTCCAACAGTTACACCTGAAGCAATGGCATGTTCCTACCCAACACTTCAGCTTTCTTTTGGGCAAGGTCCTCATCTTTTGGGCTTAGTTTGTGGCAAATGACTCACCTGCTTTAACATCTAAACTGCCACACACATGCAGATGAACTCTGTTCATAGTCATCTTAGTTTTCTGTCTGTTAAGCTTTCATGTGTTTCCTGGGGAATAAACCTATCCCTTATCTTCTCTACTAGTTTTTATTCTGGGAGTGTGCTATCGTTGAGCAGATCTTTCTGAACTGCTTTGACATCACTATTTATGTTCTGTAATCCTCAGGCAGGAATGTCACTTCCTGCAGTGCTTTTATGCAAGAGTTGAGTTTGTTTGGGTATTACAGCAAGTAGTCACTTCCCTGAAGAAATACTGGGTTGAATTTACTGACCTAGGTCATAATAAACTATTTACAGCTGTGCTATTAAAGGCATTTTAAAATGAGATTCAATAAAGGACTACTGGTCATCCAATTTATTTGAATGCACTGGAATAACACTGCTAGAAATGATGTGTCTTTCAAAGGTTATTTTTCCCCTTACTTTGTTCTAAGGCAGGGTCATATACTGAAGACATTTACAGGCTTTTCTTTCACTTTACAGCTACTGGCCTCCAAGTGTTACATGCTTTGGAATGTAACTTCTTCACTAAAGAATTAATGTCATTCTTTGATGACCTTGGAATGTGACGTAGTTTCAAGACAAAACAGGAAAACTAACTATATTCAAAATTAGAAAGATCTGTCCAGTAACATGATGGGTTTTTTTCTCTCTCCATCCCCTACCCCTCATTTTTGAACTTTATCAATAGAGGAACAAACTGAATGTCAAGGAGTGAAGGATTTAAATTTACCCATTCTTGAGAACTACTTGGCCAGCCCACCATTCCCTAACATTTACACCGAAGAAAGCATTCCAGACAGCTTGGCAGAATCCCAGAATGAAAGTGCTTCCATCTCTTCTGCTTCCCAGAGTGAAACTAGCCCTTCTCCATCAGCAACTCAGGCCGAAAGCACCCTCACCCCCACGTCGTGCAGCAGCGATGAGTCTGTCCCAGCAGCCAGGCCAGCCCCTGTGCCCAGCACCACCACAGCCTCAGCGTGTGCCAGCCCAGGGGTGCCCCACAGCCCTGGCTGCCCCCCAGCCACAGCCCCCAGCCTGGGGCCCTGCTCCCCAGGAGTGTCCAGGCAGGCAGTGCCTCTGCAGCCAGACACCTCCCCCAGCGGCTTCGCACCCACCTTCCAGCCCTTCTTCTTCACTGGAACATTCCCGTATAACATGCAAGGTAAAGAGGTGCCAGACCTCGTAGTTCTGTTAGTTACTGGGTGAACAATGAAGTTAAGTAATCATTTCACTTCAGACTCTAGCAGAATAGAGGCAGAGATGTTCAATTCTGTGGCCAAAAGTGCCTTGAACTTTCTTCTGCTCAGTTAAGTAAAATGTCTGCTTTACTGTATTTTAACTATGGTGATACTTTGCAAAACAATGGAAAGATCAGTCCATGTAACATGAAAAATTAAATTTTACACAATATCTGCATCAAATGTATCTCTGGTAGTTTGGTAACAACTCGACTTTATGACTGGGTAGATCAGTTTCAACAGTGTTAACATGGCTCTTCTGTGTGCTTTTGCTGGAAGCTTCTGTTAACTGCACAGTATTTCTCAGTGGGATCACAGGGTTTGTATTAAAAAACTGAATTCTGAAAATAATGGTAAATACTGTAGTGCTGGGTTTGAGTTCCTTGCCTTTTTTGTTGTTAACCTTTTGTTTCTCTGTCAGAACTTGTGCTCAAGGTCAGAGTGCAGAACCTGAGAGACAATGACTTTATTGAGATTGAACTGGACAGACAAGAACTGACCTACCAAGATCTGCTCAGAGTGAGCTGCTGTGAACTGGGCATTAATCCAGAGCAAGTAGAGAAGATCAGAAAATTACCCAATACACTTGTAAGAAAGGTAAGACTAGAAATAGAGAGATTACTTTGACTTTGCAGACATCAGAGAAGGTACCTTTGTGAAAAAGATTGGCAAAATGTCACCTATGTTAAATAAAAACTTGACTTAAACTGACAGATTCAAAGGGACACTGGACCATTCTTAAAACTTCATCCTAACTTGTTTAAAAATATTCTTGTCAAAATAGGCAGAGTATTTTAGCTCCTAAAGCATATGGAACTATTACAGCTTTAACTTTTTAAAAATGTATCAGAAACGGTGCATTTAGCGTGCTTTTAACATAATTGCCAAGTACTACTTCACTGTTTGCTTGCCTAAAAAGAACAAACAGTAAGGGGAAAAACCTCCACAAACTGGCATACAAACAATTTAAAGATATGCTGTTAACATATGAACCTACTCTTCTGTTCCAAAAATATATATTCTGGAGGTCTGTAAATTAAAGTGGTCACAAGTCTTTGTTAAGTGACATGCACAAATACAGCCAAATCACAGTGAGATTAAAGGAGAAGAAAAAGTTTTGAGGAGAAAAACCAAACCTGCTACATCTTCTAGTGAGTATTTATGCTAGTAGGATTTACTTTTTCATTCTTTATTGCTATTATTGGATGTGATGTCCCTGGAATTTTAATTTTTACTTCCTATAGTTATTTCTAAAATAGTTAACAACCAGCTATGTTTAGGAGTAATATATTTTGTCTGTTCCTTACAAGGACAAGGATGTTGCCAGACTCCAGGACTTCCAAGAGCTGGAGCTGGTCCTTCAGAGAAGTGACAGCTCTCCTTTCCGGAACGCAGCGGCCGCGCTGCCGGAGCGGCCGTGCTACAACAGCAGAGCATCCAAGCTGACCTACTGACCCTGGGGGCTGATCTGCAACCTCAGCACCTGGCAGTGACATGGGCTGCCTTTGGAAGGCAGCCACTTCAGTGTCTGTAAAACCTTAAGTTATTATTAGGGTTACTATTTTAACTAAT
This sequence comes from Anthoscopus minutus, assembly GCA_013399455.1. Taxonomy (NCBI): domain Eukaryota; kingdom Metazoa; phylum Chordata; class Aves; order Passeriformes; family Paridae; genus Anthoscopus; species Anthoscopus minutus. The sequence goes on along the minus strand of VWYI01008733.1, from coordinate 601,192 downwards.
ATTTTATATTTAATATCCTGTTTGCTTTTATTTTTTTACTTGATACTGTATTCAGCCAAGGGATACCTCATTTGTCTAGTAAAATCACATGCTTCCAATATATTTCAAGGAAGTTTATTGGTTGTATCTGGCAGCAGGGTCATGAAAGATGTGATTATTGATATGAAAATTATGTTAAGTACAGCCACTCTGAGCAAGTAAGACTTATGGAGAGATTCAGGCAGTTGTGTGTCTCTGTGTGTATATATGTATTTTCCTCATTAAATTAAAGAGGCACACAATAAATATTTGCTCTCTAAAAATGTAAACGTGCAAGTCCTTAATCTCTTGCCCCTCACAAACCCTTACCAAGATGGGTTGTCTAGAGATACTTCATAGTCAGAAGTGGCAGGAGAAGCCTTTTTACTGGGCTAAAAATAAGTGGAATAAGCATACCCATATTTAAATGATTATTTCACCTGTGAGAATATTGCCCCTCAACCAAAAAATACAAGAGCCTCTCATAAATGTTCCTTAATTAAGTCTCAATCAAGTTGAAGTGCCCTTTCAAGAGAAGGCTCTTGTTTCCAGAGATGGGGAGGGGACTCCCAGTCTGTGTCCATGGTTTTATTTACTTTCTGACCGATGTGAGTCTGTGCATTACTCACACAAGGTGTCAGTATTGTCAAAGAGAGGAAAGCTCTGTGGTCCTCCCTCTTACACCAGTTCCAAGAGAGGTGGTGGTTTCTGCTGTGTGAGAAGCACTCTAGTGTCCTCATGAGAGATCACAGCTGGACTGAACAGAGCATGCTTTTGTGAGCCACTAGATGGGAAACACATCACAAGCAAGTAACTAACTTGTAACTTTACATCATGCTCAGTCTACTGTCACTGTTACACAGCCTTGTTTTAGCCACCTGAGTTCTGAAAGGGCTGAACGCTGCCAGGTGCTGCCAACTTGGTTTTACTTCCTCTTCTTTGTGGGGAGTGGAAAAAAAACCCAACTCTGGTTAAGCTACAGACTGTTTAATTTGCATTTAATCAAGTCAGTAATGAAAAAAATCACCTGTGGCTTAAAGTGTTTAAGTCAGCACTGCTGGAGTATAAACAAATAGCCTGAAGCCTTTCCCAATTAAAATGGTAGCCTGGAAAGTTTTACTTTTGCAGGCTGTTTTCTTTTTTACCAAAAAATATAATGCTGACCTTTGCACCAAAAATCTTAATTAGGTCCTGTGGTGGGTGGAGGGTTGAGGGACTTCTGCATGAGCTGCTTTTTCTCCCCTCTGGTCATTCCTCCCCTCTTCCCCCTGCCCCAAACTGTATTGATTTTCCTTCCATCTCTGCTTTATGAAGCTGCACTAGAGCAGAGTTTCTGCACAGCTGGTGCTGTGTTTGTTGCTGATCTGGACTGCAATGTTGACAGTCAAACTATAAATAGTACAGCACCATGTTCTGGTAGAAGCAGCATGGCTGCCACCCTCCCTGTGTCCTGCTTTACCCTGCAAGACTCCCTCAAGCTGCTGCACACCAAGAGAACACAGAAACCTCTTCTGCCAGCAGAGCAGATGCCTGACTCTGGGCTTAGGATTTCACCACATTACTTAAGTTTAAAATTCTTGCTTACTGCAGTGAAAATAATTAAAAGTCTTTTGTCCATACACATCACCTTGACCCTGCTAACTTCTTATTCTCAATCCTGTTTTTTTCTCCAGCCAGGAGCTGAGCTACTTTAATGCCAAGATTCAACTCCTGGGAAGCCCAAGACTGCGACACAGTATGAAGTAAAACTTCTTAACTAAGGTTCCCACTTTGGTTTTTTTGTAGGACAGAAAGAAAGTTTTATTTTAACAATTGTGTTATCTTTCCATCATAGCTCAGAGGCTAGCTCAGATTATGTACAATAACTGTCTGAAAAACAGTAGTGGTTAAATGGCTCAAAATTAATAGGAGTATTTAATTTCTTTCCAGTTCCTCTATTTAGGAAGTCAGTGTAAGAACTGTCTCCACTCATCACTATGCATTCTGCTAGAGGGAAGCTGGTTTAAAAAGCTTGCTTTCTTTCTTTCTCTAGTTTCCACCAAGAATAACAGTTAATGTGTTAAGACTTAACTCATAATCTGACTGTAATAACAGTAAATCTATGCATTCAGAGAAATATTTTTGTATGTTTTATGTCGTTTGGATAAACTCTAAGGCACACTAGTTAGGTTAACTGGATTTTGTTGGGCTTTTGCTTCAAACAATAAACTGTTGGAATGACAATTGAGATTCAGTTTACAAAACTTACTGTTCTTCCAAGGATAATTTTTGTTTACACTACAAACTTGTACTGAACTAACATTACTACTCTTCACTTTATATTAAAGTATCAGTCATCTCAAGTATCTTGATCTCTTCCTTTTCAGGGTGGGGGGTAGAAGGATGTGAAGATCACTCTAGAGTGAACAGGACACTTAAAATTTTAATGCAACTTTGAAAAATCACAGGCCAGTACATTTGTAACACCTAATAAAAGACTTTTAGGCTGTCAAAACCAGTATGGAGAAAGCAAGTAAGAGGTGCTTACTGAAATCAGCTACTTGCCTTTTGCCTAGAATTCCTAGAAAATCTGGGATGGTACTTATCCTGGGCTTGAGCTTTGAAGCCACTTCTCACAAAGATGAATGAATCTCTGTGGAGATGTTTGTACAGTCAAATCTGGAGGCAGAGGCACCATGTTTCCTATGCTCTGCAAAACAGAATTTTCCTTCATCTTCAAAGCATTAAAGGCTCCCCTATGATACATATCAGAATCTGAATCCCAGGCTAATCTACTACAAGGTACCTCATTTTATCATTTTTACTTTTGCAAAGTAAGGGGAAATGCAAATCCTATAACAAATAAGTGCAGTGGAAGGTGCAAGACAAATATTTTCATTGCTGAAAGAAGTAACAAATCCAGGAAGAGGCTGAGTCCTGTCTCGTTTCAAAAGGAGGAGGTGTTCATTCAACATCTCCAGTTACAATTTAGCTGTAATTTCACTTGCTCCCACTTTATTTTCTCCCCAAACCACCACCACACCTACTCTCCATCCTGTGCCCCTGCACACGTCTCTGCTTTGGAACAATAAAAGTCAAAAAAGGAACATAGCTGTCTGCATGTGGTATCAAAACCTAGCACTACCAACCAGAGACACCAAGATGCAGATTCCTCCCAAGTGCACTTCCACACACAGAGCACACAAACCAGCACAAGTTACAATGATGTTCTGTCCATGGCTGACTCTGGTTACACACACAGTCAAGGCCTGAATACTAATGGGAAAGATAATGCTCTTTTTAAAGAATGTAAATTCACTGCCTTAAAGCCACAGCACTGGCTAATACACACTGCAGTTCTTTTCCAACAAGAACCACTTCTGTTTGCACTTCAGCTTCACAGGGAAGCACATCTCCCTGCCCATGTGTCTGTTCTGACCAACTGCACAGGGGGTGTTAACCAATATCCCAAACCAATATGCAATGCAAATATGAGGCAGTGTCAGCACTGGCATTGCTCTAAACATGCTGTCAAAGCTGAACTGTTTATTATAAAGAGTTAATACCTACATTTTTAATGCAAGATTTCTGTCATTTCTTAACCAACTGCAGCAAAAGACACTTTTTGGGGAGACACTGAACCCAACAGCATCTAACTGCTGCAAAGTAAACCAGAAATTAAATCCTGATGGCACCAAAAAAACCAAACTCACAGCACAGAATAACTAAGCACCCAAATTAATGAACTAAGCTTGAAGACATGAGAAATTTATTAGGAAAGCAGCTTATTTAATATTAAATGTTCAATGACAGAGACAATCAAATTTGTAACAGAAATTCAAAGAGACTTTATTTCCATTTCTCATATATCAAGAAGCTAGGAATTGCTTAGTTGTAAAAATGGGATTCATTTTAGTTCGATTCACACAAATACTAAACATTTATTCTTGTGTTTTAAAGTCCAAGAATGAAAACTTGCAATTAAACACTGAGCAAGCCATGTGTTCAGGTTATGTTGGTTTCTTATCTTAAAAAGTCTTAAAGAAAAAAAAGGATACAGGACTTATATTCTCAGTAGCATATGTGCTATTATCAACACATCTTTCTGAACTCTGGGAGGAAACACCAGTCCTGAATTAAATTTTATAAAAAAAATTCTAACTCAACTTTATATTTTTCTACGCCACTACAGCTTTCTTTCACCTCATTTTAAAGCAGATCTTCAGTTTAAGCTGTCTTCCACTGTCTTCGCAGACTCTTCATGTAGTAGTAGTCCTATAATGCAAAATTTTGGGAGAACAGACTATTAGACAGCATTAGGAGCATTTTGTTTATCATTCCTCTACACTCTCCCAGTTGTTAGCTGTCATCTTAACTCTACAAAAACATGACCATTGAACATGACTGATTTAGAAGCAATAACGTAGCATTAATGGTTTAATATCAACATTAAATGTTTAAGAGTTCCTAGCATACATAATGCAACTACAGTAACAAATTATGTTGCAAGAAGCTCATTTATCAGCTGATATCACTGTTAGTTCCTTATTTCAGGAATACAACTAAAGACCTTCTGTAAGAAAGAGTGGGGAAAAAACTTCAAGACATCCTTTCAATACAGTATTGTAATTGCCTATTGCTTAGCTGCTTTTACTTCCCACAAACAGTTTCCAGCATACATTCCTGCCATCAACACTGTCATCATCTGGTGGCATCTGTCTCTGCATTTACATCTGCCTTACAAGCCTTTTATCAGCCATTCCACTGTTCTGTGCTACGGCTGAATGCAAAGTCTCCTACACAGTAGGAAATATTAAGCACATACCTCTTAAAGACTTGAATTGCATTGAAAGTAACAAGGCGAATATTATGTAGTGTTTATTGCATTTTAAACTCTTTAAAGATATCTAATTCTGGGCAGCACTGCATCCCTACACACAGTTGAAAGAAAATTCCATTCTGTTAACATCAGATTTACAGTATTCACACAATACACAAAAAGTCCTTTTCACTAGCTTCAAAATCAAAAACACAACAGTAAGCTTAAAGATTACAGGCAACAGCATTCAAACATGGATGTGGGTAGAGAAAGGAGTACCTGGCATGAGTACCTGCTTAGTTTGACTGAATCCTTGATTTTTAATTTGGCTTTTCATGGGCCGCTCACAACACCAACGCTGTGTGAGGTATGGTAGTCAGCTGCAATAATTCATAAACCCTACACTTCCATCAATCCAATGCTACTGGCTCTCGAGTTACAGAACAAACTGCATTAGAATGCAAGGCAATAAAGCAAAAAAACTAGAAACATCCTTGACAAAGAAATACTAGCAGTTTATATGAAAACAAAGTAGTCCAACATGTGCCTCAAATATTAAGTATTTAAGCAAAAGTTTCTGCTGATGTACCAACACAATATGGACTTAAATACAAAACCAGTTCAACTTTTTTTTTAAAAAAAAGAAACAAAATCCCTAAAAATAAAAAAAAGGATAATTAATTTTTCTATGGTGACTATATTACAAATATGTCCCAAAGAGGCACACTAATGGGGGCACGAGTCTGCTACAAAATAGCTGAGACAAAACAATGTACCTCAAAATGTTTTGCAGGACTACACTGTCATTTCCTTCAGAAGGTGCTTTAGTTTGTCTTCTTACTTGACTTAGTTCCATCTTCATCTGTGCATACTTACGCTGCACTGTTAAACAGTAACAAAAAGCCCTAATCAAAGTTTGAAATAATGCACTTACCTCTGTCTGATCTGAGGTCATATCAGATCAGTTTTAATTGGACTGAGTGTCACCTTCAGATTTAATGTCTTCATTGGTCCCATTGACCTCATTCTTAGTCTCACTCTCCTTCGAGTCTGTATTTGTGTCTTCACTCTGTTTTTCTCGACTACTGGACTTCATACTACTTTTTTTATCATCAGATCCCCTCTTTTCTGCCATGAAAGAAGACATTGACCATGGATTTCAAAGTAAAAACAAACATTGCACATGTGAGATATACATTGCATACAACATGGGACAATTACTTTCTATAGCAGTAACAATAATACTCAAAAAGTTACAGAAATAGGCTTCAGACTATTCCATGCTGGAATGGAGAGGGGACAAAATAAAGGTAGAAGGGGACAGTAAAGGGTCAGGGAAGAGGAGAAAGGTCAGACCTCCTAACAGAGGCAGCTACTCAGCTCTCTGTCAAAATGAACAAACTGGGGGTAAAGAGGTTAGGCAAATGTGTAATTATGGTGCATGGCTTCCTTACTTGTTATGGGGCTCTTTTGGTCCCCAAGTTTTCATTTCTGACTGTGTATGGCTTGCTTTAGTTTACAATTCTTTTTAATTATGGTTCTTGAAAGAGAATCCGAAAGAGTGGTGGGACAATGCTTCACTGCATAATCAAAGAAATTGATACTTGCCAATTAAAAACTAGCAATCTCAAAGTATCAAATACTTTGGGAAACAATATTAAGCACTGACAGCTTTGAAGGTGGAGATCAGTGGCAACCAAAATTAAATTTGAAGCTGCACATTTGTCAGTGCTGTTAACTCCCAATTTTATAAAAACAGCCGTCATTTATAAACAACTCATTAAAAGGGCTTGGGGAGACAGCTTGGAAGACATATAAAATGCAATTTTTTTTCAAAGGCAAAGAAACAGAAAGATGTGGGGGAAGGAGCCCACAATTTCATCATGAATTGGGAAGCTCACTGAAGCATTTACTACACTAAAAACGCAATCTTCAAAGAAGGAAGGAAGCCAGAAGTAAAAATATTTCCATGGGAAGAAAAACATTCAGTATTAGAGCTGTGTGCCTCATCTGTAAATTCAGTATTTTCAAATTTAATAAAAATACCAATTCCTGCTGTATTATTTCACACCATAATATCCAACTCTTGATCAGTAAAGACACTCTGGAGAGAAAAAACAAAAAAAAATCCAAAAAACCAACCTCTCAGATGTCATCATACAGAACAACATTCATGCTTTTTTCTGAACATCCCCTGCTATCCGGGCAATCAAAATAAATAATATAAACAGACAGATATATCCCCAACACAGGAGCGCACCGATCGAACACTCTGAAAAAGCTATTTTAAATAACATTATCACCTAGACTGGCATTACACACTTTTACAATCCAGGAGACAAAGCAAGAAATTAAGCTTTAAAAGAACAGCGACATCCCAACTTCTTTTGTTTTATAACACACTACCAAAGGATAGGGTAAAGCCCTCACAGAGAAGTGAGGGCAGCTGCCTAATGACCACCAGTAGTGAGGATTCACCTGCAGAAGCACATCCAGTGCAGGGTGCTTGGAGAGAGCACACGGCAACGTCACCCAGCTCACTGAAACACTAAGTCAGTTTGGGTCTGTCTGCCCTTGATTTGGCAACTCCGCAGTAGATTGCACTCTAACTAACCTTGTTAAAAAGTCTTCTTTTTGTGTCTTAAAGGTATCTCCGGTGCACACGTGGATCCACTGAGGAATAGTAGTCTTGTTTCCCCGCAGAGGACTAGTAGTCAGTCCAATAATCTTATCTTCTGTCCTATGTAGATATGGTAGATCTTAATAGCCCTATGGATGTGCAGTGTGCAGGGTTTTGTTCTGTATCGTTTGTGTCTTGAATGAGGTCAGGAAGGATCATTTTGTTTAAAGTCAAAAAGACTAATAAACTGTGGCATGAAAGATCAAACTCTTCTAAGAATTTTAGTGTTAAAATAGGTTTATCATAGCAAAGCTCCAGTTTGCCAAGCAGAACTGGAAAAGTGGATTCAACAAATAGCCCGATAAATTTTCAACCCCTAGTATATCTGCAGGAAGTTTCTCCACTGTATTTTTAATGAGTAAGAAAGAAAGCACATAAAATTAGTTTGCTGTTAAAACTGGGTGTATTATTTCAACTGTGATCTATTAATTATCACGTTAACATTGACTTTGCTTCCTGATTAAACACATGCACATTTTTCTGATTGAGTTTGTGTGGGCAACTGAGATGTGTTTGTGAGACTTATCATGACAAAGTGAATCGCTTTAGAGTTCAGAAAATCAAACATAATATCCAGTATTACTGAGCTGTTCTGGCAGTATTTGCTAAAGTTTGATCACTAACATTAAAACATGATTGTAATTATTTTTATGTAAGTATCAGAATCCAGATTAGGGAAGGTAGAGAGCCATGCCAAAGTGGTCTAGAGGCCCATTCCAGTATTAACCCTTCATAAAATGAAGATACTTGGAAAATATTTTTTCTTTTATTAAACCCCCCTATTTATTCCATCTGCTCTGAAGTTTGTTAACTTGAACAGTAGGTGCATTCTGCTGGTTGATATTAAGCTAATGCTCAGCTGGTGTTTATGGCTGGTGGCTCCTTTCTTTAGAAAAGGTATCCCTGACCATGAAATCTGAGTCACAAATCAAGTGTCCTCATTTTTACTCACACTTTTTTCACATAACCTTGGTTGCCGTCTTCTATAGTATCTTAGTGAATAAGAAGCCAGGACTTCTGAACTTTCAAAGTGTGGCACTAATTTGATAAGCAATTGTATGCAAGTCTTGGACAACTGCTCCTTGAGTTTTTTTGGTGTTAATATTCATGATTATAAAGCAGTCTGAGATTTCCAGATGAAAGCAGCCTTTGCTGCTTACTTTTACAACTGCAGATCAGCGATGGCTACAAACACAAGCAGATTCTGAAGCCAAAATTCCCAATGTACTAAGTTAAGATTTAACTTTTAAGTTACTACTGTGTAAGTCAAACATTTTTTTAAATACATGAATATCTAAAGCTTTCTTCTTAGCTACCTGCCTACTGTGCCACATTGCAAATATGAGGATGCAATGGTGCTTACACACCGGTACAGAAATTCAACGTTGCCTTATTAACTTCTACTGGGTTTGGTTTTTTCCTTCCTCCCCTCCTCTTATTTTTTTTCTGTTAAAAGATTTTCCCAACAAAGGGAAAATAACAAACCTCTTCAACATTACAGTCCTGCTCTAAGGCCTATTTGTGTTTTTACAAATATTAAGATGGCACAGTCAAAAATTTGTAAGTAATTGATTTTCCCAGGTGGGATTTTCATCGCAGCTCATAGCATCACCTCACTGTTCTCATTTCTGGTGGAAGAAAGTAGCAAGCAGCAAATAAAACAGCCAGCAAGGAAATCAGTCAAGTAAAAACTACAAATACTTGAGATGCTGAAGAAAGTTCACTAGCTCCTCCATTTATGGAAAGATTAAGGAAAGAATTGAGAAAATTGAATTGAGAAAAGCTCAAAACCAGACCAAATTCGAATTAATAAGAAAACAGTTATTTATATGCATAGATACACACATTCAGGAGAACAGGACAGTCTTGACCAAGTACCAGAAATCTGTTCATAAAGCAGGCAAAAAAGGCACAGTATCAGGTAGGAATAGTAACAAATGGACAGATAAAGGCTACAACACTGAATGTGAGTTTAAAGCCTGCACATCATTTCCACCGCCAACGAGCAAGCAACAAACCCACTCTCTTATATGGCAAACGAAAATGAGAGAAGCATCAATACTAATACCCCATAGTATAAACCAGAATAATTAAAACAGTCCGAGGAAGTCAGGGAAGAGAAATACATGAAGCATTACCAACATTTTGGCAACCAATCCACTGGATAAATACGGAGAAGGGTCAAGCAGACAGGCCTATGCAACCCAGACACATGCACAGAGCACCTTTCATTCCAGAGAACCTCAAAAGTACCTTAGAAACACAATTGTTTCATCCATTACTGATGATCAGCCCATGAAGTGGGGTGGCTGTTTTGGACTGGCCATTAGTCAGCTCCCCCCCAGAGCCAGAAGTATTACGTTCCTTCAGAAGTTCCAAAAGACTTTTAAAGGGGGAAATTTAGCAATAACAGTGAATTAGTATATTCTCACAAAATTTGCATCTACAGTGTTCTCACTGCAGCTCTTTGTAACCCTATTTAAAGTTTCTGAGTTTCAGCCTCTGGTGAAGCAGTGAGTCACCACGAATGCTGTGGCACATGGCATGTACAGCTACAAAACCCTTCCAAGGACTAACACAGCTTTCTGTTGAGACTCACCTGAATACTGACAAAGCAAAACTCACTTTGTTTAAGCAACAAATAAAAAAAACAAACAAAAAAAAAGGGAGAAAAGTGGGGAGGGGGAAGAGTAGAAGACTGGGGAGAAGGCATAAATTGTTATTTAGAGCTTCACAGAGATTCTGCAATATTTATCTTGGACTGCATTTATAGATTAGGACAAAACCTTGAAAGCACTGTTAAAATAATAATAAAGGAAACCTGGTAGTGTTGAGAAGTAATAGATGGTACAGGTGAGAAGCCAGGTACCAATCTCCCACAAAACATGCGCCTGCAAAGGGTAACTGCAAATATCCAGTAAGAGTAGTAATGTAAGACTTAAGATTTCTCTTAGGAAATGATGATTACAGGCTTAGGTTTTTCTAAAGGTAAAAAGGTCTTAAAATATATAAAAATCCTTGCACACTTCATCTGCAGACAAAGTGCAACAGGTAAGAGAAAGACACTAGGTATGCACACACGTGCAGTAACAGTAACTGGAAAGAACAAAATGCTTCAAATTGCTTGCAGCAACACACACAGCTTTCAGAACCAGGTCTGATTTGGTATTAAGAACTTTCAGCCGCTCACTGGAAGGCTAACAGCTTTTGAGACTCTAAAGAAAGATTAGTTTCAGAACTTGCTAAGAACTCAGTCTTTATACAAACATACCTTTTTCTTTTGACTTCCTGTCTTGTTCTCTCTCTCTGCTTTTGCTCCTGTGCTTGTAGGACTTCCGATCCCGGCTTTTTGACCGTCTCCTGTCCCTACTACGAGACCTGTGTTTCCTTTCTGATCTATCATGGCTTCTGCTTCTCCTCCGGTCACGACTCCTTAAACATTCAGAGACAATTTCAAAAATGTCAATCTCAGCTATTTTCTAACTCAGAATATAAAACTGTAGAACAGTAGCAGTTTTAAATACAGTGATTATCTGCAGAAACCAAATCTAAACATACTGTATATAAATATTTACCAGTACATAAGACCTGCTTTCATAGTGCCCTCTTCATTTACTGGAACACTTAACTACAAAGCTTAAAAGTATCTACCACCATGAAATAAAGACCAAGTGAAGAAGAAACAAGATCCTATTTTTTTGGGAGCATTCTTTATCTGCTGAAAGTTCCCTCATAAAGCCACTTCCACCACTATGGTGTCATTTTCAAAAAATGGAGATGACAGTGACACTCAGCAAAAACTTGCCTATCCTTAGAAGCAATAAGGTGTGGCTTTGCTTAAGAAACAAGACCTAAGTGAAGCTAACAGATCACTGACGCAACTCAGGATGACAAGATCAAGTCTCCACAAGATTTTTACCTTTTGGAAAGTCACATGAAAATATTTAAGAGACACACACACACACACAGGTACCTGCTTCGCCTCCTTTCTCTGCTTCTTGACCTTTTGTGGTCTCGTGAGCGGCTGCACCTCCTGTCAGAAGTCCTGCTGGAATGCCTGCTCCGTGAGCGGCTCCTTTTACGTCTCTCTCTGTCACGAGCCCTCTCTTTCTCCTTTTCCTCCTCTTCACGTCGTCTCTTCCTTTCCCGCTCTTCTCTTTCCCGCTCCCTCTCCTTCTCTCTCTCTTCCCGTTCTAGCTTCTCTTTTTTCAACCTTTCATCGCGGTCAGGCTCTTCTGTTCTTTTTCGTAACTTTTCCTGAAAAAACAAGTTCACAGGAAGAAATGGGAGACTGCTCAAGGTACTTAAGCTGATAGACTCTGAGAAGGTAAAAAGCTGAACTTTTGAAATAGTTCAGTGTTATTTTCTAAAGGACGGTGCTTCTAACATCTCTGAAATGAAAATGCTTTGTCTTGCAGAACATTTTTTGGCTTGTCACTCTCACAAAACAGAGGCCACGCTACATTTTTTAATAAGGCCATAAAAATTCCTTCCTGAATCAACACCTTTGCTTGTATCTAATGTCACGAGTTATATCAGTGAAAGCAAAGTACAGGATTCCATTTCTCGCACTGTTTCACCCTCTTGAGAAAATCTACTGGATAGCCTTTTATGTATGTTAGGAAGCCTCCAAGCATTTTGCATTTCAGTAACTGGAGAAAATACTTACTTTTAAATCTTCTACAGTAGCTTTTATTTTGGCATAACCCATGTGCTGCTTTCCCATCAAGTGGTCATCTACCCTGGACTGTGCATCTCCTACAATTAAAAAGGCTCCACAAACTTCACAAACTTCCATTTGTTTTTCCTGGGCTGCAAAGCTCTCAATTGTCTGAAAAAGAAGGAAAGTTTTAGCCAGTGAAGAGGTTTACAACTCTAAGTTACTGCTGTCAAATCCCAGGCTCTACTGAAAACTGAAATCACATCTGCCTGCTTCATCTTTGGATCACTGCACCCCATCATGGTAAACAGGGAGAAGAGAGGCAACCCTATGCCCATTCCCACATGGAAGGAGTCCATGATAAACCACAGAACCATTACTCACAGTCATATCAGCAGCTTACTTGCAATATTAAAAATAATAAAGCTTTAAGTTTTACTTTTAAAGCTTGCTTTTCCAGTTTTCAAGATTTCTTTGGCATCAACTGAAATGTCAGGAGTTGCAGAACTACCATGGAATATACTTCAAGGAATCAAAGAGCTAGAATACCCCATGAAGAAAAATGAAAAGAAATACTGGCTTCTATTTAAAAGTCGGGTGGTCAAATTAAACCACTGTTTTAACAGACATAAGAGAAGTACACTGAAATTTCAACATAAACCCAGGTGATTGCTGTGCAATGTTCATGAATCATACAGTATGGACATAAACACACTGCCTGCAACATTTATGAGCTTTTAAAAGAGAAAACAAGGATCTCAATTTCAGCATTTCATTAAACACCAAAATAAAATCTTGAAACTTAAGCTCCTTTTCATTAACAGGATGCTGATACTTAGCACATTCCCTCTGGCTTCTGTAGCTGTCAGTCAGACAGATGGCTGTCTCTAGTCATAGCCCTGACTCAAGGCCTTTCTCTAACAGTCACACTGGTAGGTCAGTAGAATTATACTGCAGAGGCTATAGGGCAAAGTTTAACTGAGACCTCAACTAGAGGAAGATGCAAGCTCTTCTCCAGGACTGCTGGGTGAATAATTTCATAGTCTGTCTTCAGGAAATCCACTCTCAAGGCAGCATGCCTCATCAACACGCTGCATTAACACAGCCAAATGTCCTGTTACTATATAATAAATTATGCACAGACCTTGCAAGCCTTCAGTGGAAGGACAAGGTTATTCAGAATGTACTGTGCACCAAACTTTGATGTCTCAACTATGAACGCATTACTTACTGAAGTCGTGGACCTCAGCAGCTCTCTCTCTTCCTTTAACTGTTCAACGAGTTTCATCATTCCTTGTGCTTCTTCCACCTTCCCTTCTGAACCTAGTTCTTCAATCTAAAAGGCAATAAAAAAAATTACAGTTTGATTTTTGATCAAGTAACAAAAGCAAGAGATCTCTCTTTTGGGGGTTAAAAAACCCTCACCTGTTGAAGCAGTACATCAATTTTGTCAGTTAACACCTGAATCTTCTCCTCGTTTTTACCGGTAGGTCCTGCTCCCTGCAAGAAGTACAAGAATGAGCTGGGGCTTTTTTCTTTCCTTACTGTGTTTGTTTTCTTCTTTTGTTAAAATAGCTTAAACACACAAATGTGTGTCTTCTCTTATTCCAGAGATGCTTTTGGAATAACATTCCCCTAGACTCTTCTCCCACAAGAAGCTATTAGTAATAGTCTAGTCTAATATAAAACATACCTCAATACTATTTACTCCACCCTTTTAAAGTCTAGTCACACTAATTCCTCCCAAATCAACAAAAATGTTCAAGGGTCCTGACCCATAAAAAGAAAGAAAACTGTATTCAAAGTTCTAACTTCAAACTCTGACACTCCCATGCAGATATTACATATCTTTGCAGACATTCAAGTATGACTTAAAAGTTCTGTGGGCTTTGAACTCAAATTCTAAGCATAAAATGTGACAAGAATCTCACTTCAAAGATGTATTTGTCAGCAGTGTCCTCTCTGCAGGCTGCCAGAACAGGCTTACTGCTGCCCTCCCACCTCTGCTCCACAAGTGGTATCTCTCATACCACTGTCTCCAGCTCCTTCTGAAGCAACTGGACTTTGCACAGAATAGTGAGGTGGGGCAGCAGGAAGGAGCAAGGCTGTCCCAGCAGTCACAAAACTCACACAGCACAGCCACAGTCACTGCTCCAAATCCATCAGGGGACAAAATACAGCTTGCTAATGCAGGGAGGAGGGAATGTGCAACTAGTGGAGAGAAGGTAAACCGAGGTTGTCAAAGTAAAGACAACACTTGACAGGTAGAGAACAGATACTCATTCTGAGGAAACAAGAGACAGTGAGAACAAAGAGGGCTCTTGCTGACTGTGGAGTCACCTGACCCATCATCCATTAGTGCCAGATGTGATCTCCTGGCTAACACATGGAAAATCCTATTGATCAGGGATCTTCTGGAGAACAGTAAGTTTTACCAGAACAGGTAAGACCCTGAAGATACTATGTACAGGAAAAGCTGCCTCAATGAGTCCTGCAGACTCACCCCAGAAGACTGCTGGTTCTGTGACAGTGCCAAGCGAGCATGGCCCCTCCGGATCCTGCGCTCCACCTCTGCAAGCAAGCTCTGCAAATAGCGCAGGAAGTCTCTCTCATAGCCCACCTTCATAAACCGAGAGCTCTTCTCATACCTGAGAAAGGATTTGCAAAATGAGAGCTCACAGCAAGCTGTGATGTGACTAAGATGAAAACTAAGTAACAAGACACACAGTATTACAAATTCTTGCTTACAGTAAGAGAATACTATAGACTTAAATAAGTAAATTTTTATGTAAATAAAAATGTAAATAAATTTACACAAATTAAAAGAACAAGTAATTTGTAATGTTTGGGTTGCTATTAACAAATTTCAAAGATACCACAAACTCTATTTGCTTTAACATATCAAACAATAAACTTACTGTTTGCGTAGATTTTCATCATGAATTTTTTCACAAGGACCTAAGAAGATAACACAAAAAGTTAAAGTTTGCATTCCTAAATGTTGTATTCATATTCCATCAGCATCTGTTTGTGCACCATGACAGAAAAGAACTCTAAACATTTCACAAGGACTTTTATGCTTCTGCTTTCTTTGCTTGGAGCTTGAAAGATATATTAAAGAATTCCAACATAGTTTAGTAATTAAAAAACCAAAAAAGACTCTAAATATGAAGTCTTCATAAAAACAGAATTTCCAGATCAAGTTTTACATCAGTAAATACAAACAAACAATCGAATACCCTGAATACCTGGGGCTTAAAAAAGAACAAAAAAGAAAAATTTCATATGAAGGGGTAATTTCATCAGGCACTTTCTAATTTCCAGGGTTCTCTGCAACACACTGGTTACTTAAAACACTGATCTTCAGAGTAAATTAGGAGGTACGTGCCCTGAGTTCATGAAGTTGGCTGTGTTAAAATTCCTCACCTTCCCCAGACTCTCAAACTCTTCAACAGACTTAGAAACTAACACTAAGACAAGAAGTCTGGTTTTGCTAAGTTACCATCACCAAACTACATCCTACGTGCAGCCATCACTTGAAAACTATCAGTAATTTAGCTGGTCTTCAGAAATAACTACTACAGTAAGAGAGCCTCCAAAGTAAAGCAGCTCAATAATGCACACTCACACAAAAATAGGTTAAAACTCTGCCCAGGTAGAATAAGCCAAACTAGAAACTGATACTTGAGCAGGAGAAAAGCACCTCACACCCAGTAACTTAGCTTACACAGTAAGAAAAAAAATGTAAGCAAAGTAGGATCTGGAATAAATATTACTTTTAACATACTGTATCACTGGCAACCCTTGAAATGAAAAAAATAAAAAATTCTAAGTGTTCTGACAGAGCAATTAACAATAAAAACATAGTCTGCAATCAAAAGCTCGATTTTAATTACTTTTAAATGAATAAAAATGTCATGACTTATAAACTTACCTAAATCAGAACGGGTATTTGTAAATAATTCAGCTGGGCAAAAGCCACAAAGGTAGTATTTGCAAACCTGATAGAGAAGAAAGAAACAGGCATCAATTTTTGCCCCTTGAATTGAAAATTTTATGTACCTGCTTTTATTCACCCTCACCCATGAGCATGGTCTTAGCTAGTCAAGTTGGTTAGCTCCTGAAATTCTTAACATAGAATTATCTCCTGTCTATTCATCAGAAGAGCCATAAGGCTAGAATCAGAAATACTTTGATCCCTAATTTCATAAACAATCTTAAATAATTAACTTTTCACTAGACCATTCCCACAGATATGACTGCCATTAGTTTAAGGTGTAAATCCAAAACTAGCCTGGACGTTCTTCCAGCACCTCCTATACATTACACCACTTTCTGATTTTTGGCAAATCTAATAACTGTGAATGTATTACAGCCTAATTCTCGCCCTCTCACATATCCTTTGGACAAAGACTTGCAGATTCTTATCTGCCATGATACACACTGAAGTATTTGAAGGAACAGGGGTGAGGAGAGCAGCCCCAAACACCACTCACTAGAAAGCCTGTGATACCTGTTGATCGAATTAGATCAGCCTGATTTATTTTTCCAAGCTAACTGCCTGACTGCAAATCAGGCAATGGAAGTTACAGCTCTACTGATTGCTTTACAGATCACTCAGAAAAACAATCAGGCTTCTATTAACAAACCATGGACAAGAAACACAAACGAACAAATCTCTAATTATGTCATTTGAATACTACTCCCATGATCCAGGTTTGGACAGTGGTCTGACCATACCATACTGTTAAAAGGGTTGTAGAATATCTTCTATCAACCAAAAAATTAGGCAAACTGGCCTGTAAGTTTAGAAACTAGTAATAACAAAAGAAGCAAAGGAAAAGCAATTAGAAGTATGATGAACAAAACAAAACAAAAAAACCTATCTTCAATGAAAACCAAAATAATTACAATTATTATGAAACAGCACTACTAGGAAAATCCTCTTTTTATGAACTGATGGTTATAGCCAAAAATTGCAGTAATCAATACTAAAATATGGGATTTAAACACGTCATACACTGTATCCATTATTAATGTATTAAAAACCCCAAACAAAGACAAGCCGCATCAAACAAGCAAGAAAACTCAAACCCAAAATAATGACAAAACACACACACACACCAAAAAACTGCCATAATTTTCTCCTACCAGCTCTAGATGTTCTCACTCTAGCACTAGGATGGCACCCAGTGAATTACCTGACATTCTCTGCTAGGAAGCAGCCTGCAGAGAAAACCACACTTCAGAGTGGTTCAGACCACTGTGGCTGAAGCAATTTTCTTCCTTTTCATGCCTATTTCATTATGATCTTCAACAGGAAAACACAACTTGCTGGAATCCAGCAGAATCTTGCAGGTATCATTCCAGCTCAGCTTCACTGAGTGCAACACTTGCCTTCCCAGGCTGAAAATCAACTGCACTCCAATCAATCCTAACTAATCAATGGTGAATGGGAACACTGAGGACCAAGGAATGGCTTAAAAGCATCATGGAACCATAAAGGACTGAAACAGAGGTGACTGGTAAGCTTCAACTGGCATCACTCATCCATGTTTTTAGCAGGCCACTGCACTGATCACAAGTCACATGACAATATGGAAACACAGCCCATAACAGGCAGTTTGGTAAGCATAACTCCCTATGCAGGTAACGAGAATTTACTCCTTTTTGCAGGATTATTCCGACAACTTTGCTAGTGAGAAGGTGCAACAGAGAAGTGTCACTGTCATACTGCTGCTGAAGGATAAGCCACAGCTTGGGTCTCAAAGCCCCTGAGTGCTCACATTTTGATAAGACACTATGACACAACAACAAACAGGGGTGCTTGGAATCTTCCACTTCTTCATTACAAATTCACTAATCCCTGAAATCCTGGAGGTGGGAAAGTAGTATCCTTTACATCCAAGTCCACTAAGTTAACAGCAAGAATTGCAAGCTCAACTGGAGTCTGGGAAACAATTCAAAGCATTCCCACATTAAGAAGCTATGGACAGTTCTATATTATTAGTGCTTCTACATTAACATGTTTCTCTTCTGCAAGAAATTTATTTACTGATGGAGATACTGTTATCTCTCTAACAGTAATAAACAATTACCTAAGCAAGTTCCTTTAGGGAGACAATTCCTAGTAAAAAGGCTGAGAATAAAATCCAGCAGCCTGTGGCTTACACATGAAAAACTAGTAAATTTAGTAAATTCCTACTCGTAGTTGAGTTCTTTGAATCCATTAAAGCTCACATGCAGCAGACATTTCAAGAGCAAGGCCCGCCCACCCAAACAAACATCAGCCATTCTCCGGAACCCAAGCTTAAAGATAAATATTATTTGTTTTTGGAAGAGTATTAGTAATGGAAAGCTGGGTCCACTCCCTCAGTCCCCTGGAGGATTAAGTCCTTAAATTCTACCTAGATACAAAGCAATTTAGGTCGCTGGCATTATAAAAGTAAAAGCACAACACATCATAAATAGCTGAAACCATCCCATCATACTCTGAATACAAAGCTACATTTTGAGAAACTGCATTATCAGAGATGATTGCTCACAGCCATTTGTCTCTAATAGCTCTTCACCTCTCTCCACTTTCTGAAAACCCTGAGTCTGCCTTGAAGAAGCATCGAAATTTCAAACCTTCCAGGAGCACGGGCAGCTGATGCTGGGCTGTCTTGTGCTACAGAACAGCCTCAGAACTCTTATGCAATCGCTGTTTCCGTAAGAACCTGCTTTGTTGCAGGTGGCATATTAAAGCAGGAAGGTGTAAATCAATAAAGAAATATCCTTTGTCTACAGATATGATAGTAAGCAGAAAGACTAAAATACATGATACTAATAATTTCTCCCTGCACACAAAACAAAGCCGTTCTGCCACAACCAGGACTGGTTAAGGACATGCCATCATACTGAAATATAAGTGGGATTCCTATTTTTAAAGATTAAAGGCTTTAATCATGTCAAAGTTTTAAAATAAGAACTTAAGCTCTACAAAATATTTTATAATATTTGATCAACATGATTCATTGGCACTGCAAAAAAAGCACACACTGAGCTATCACACCCTCTGTTTCCACACTTTCCACTTCCACTTCTATCTTGTATTTTACTGCACCTTCCAGTTTCTGATACCCACATAGATACAACCTCCGAATTATAAGCAAAATAGAGATGAGCTGCTTCTGATAATCATTCACATTCAAAACTGATGAAATGTGACACAAAATTGTACACTTTGGGATCAATACAACATGCTGGCATTGAGCAGGTTGCATGCTGATCTATGTCTAATCTCAAAAGAAATTAAATTAGCACATGTATTTCACCTGAAAAGCAGGACAGAAGGGAGGAATTAACTTTACCATTTCAATCTTATCTGCATTTCCCATCTTAAAACATGTCAGCATTGCAAATCTAATCTTTAGGTGACAAAGAAAGTCAAACTGAGACACATGTTTAACAGGAGTAATTGTTGGGTTTTATGAACTCATCAGGAATAGGAACCTAGGAAAACATTCCTCGCAGAAAGGTTGTATTTAATCAAAATAAACTGCAGCAGATCCTGCAGGACTGAAGGCTCAATCCTAAGCCTGCAACTTTCCCACTTTTCAGACACAGGACAGCTCTCACTTTCTGAACAGTCAAGAGGACTGGGAAGGAGAGACAAGGCCCTGTTTCTAAAACAATAAAACTGAACAGCTTAGAGATGGAGTCCTTTGGTTACAGTCAAACTATCCAGCCAAAAGTTGTAAGTGAAAAGAAAAATGGAAAATATTCTGTGATTTGCTCATTTGAAGAAGAAAGTAATCTGAACTTATTAAGTGAATGCCAGGGAAAACAAAAACCAACCAAGAAAAGAAGCCTTTCTCACCTTAATTAAAAAACCAAACCAATCCCCTTATCTGTTCTACCTGGATGAACATGGCTCAAGCCATTCCCCTTGTATTCATATGATTCATCTAACTCCTCCCTGTTTTTAATTCACAATCAAAGGAAAATATCTAACTTTACACCTAACTGAATTATTTTCTTAATAAAGTAAGCCTAGAAACATATAAATAAGGTCATGAAAACTTCCTGAACTCACAATTTCTTCCTGACATGCACTGCTTACCTATAGAGCAGCATTTTTCAAGGGAGGGAATGGTTCCTCATAGTTGACAAATTTAAGGTAAGAATGGTATTGGTCCTTAGATCATGTAAATTCAACCAATTCAACCAAATTCAAACAAGTATTATCCTCCTTTAGAATGACCTAAACCCCATATAAAAAACATGAAATCATGTCTTTGATTAAGATGCAATTTAGAACAGCCAAACCCAAGCATTTCCCCTTCTCTCGAAGAGCATCCCAAGCAAATGCTACTGGGGAAGGAGCTAAATGCTTTGTGCAGCTTAAACCACAGAAATTCCTATCACTTCAGTGATAAATCGTTGTAACTGTGACACCTTCTTTTAACATATGTCATAACTGAAAACAGGTATCATGAACGAGAGAAAACAAAATTTAAAAATTCATCAGTGTTATCTCTCCCAAAGCAGCAGCTACAGGAACTCTTACGTACCACTGAGTTTCCCTTAAATAACTTATAATCCAACTATGATGGCCAAAACTAACTCATCATTCATTAAAGCTCAACCAGTGGAGAAACATGTATCAATAACAACAACAACAACAACAACAACGTTGTCTTGTTTGGGCTACCTACTGTAGAAAATGAATGAACGCCACATTAACAAAAGTACGTAAGAAGTACTCCTAAGCAACAGTGTTGTCAGTCCCCCCTCCCCAGCAGATTCCTCTGAGAGAGGAAATATTGAAAGAATCAAGCTTTTCTTAACCAAATCCTCACTTTCCAAAGTCTTACGGTTATTCCTTGTAGTAAAATCTGCAGACGCTAAAGTCGATACGCGTGTGCCCTTCTTTTTCCTCCCCCAACACCACCCCCAGGAAGAGATCCAGAGACATTTATCTCCCGAACTAGAACATCTGTCTCATCCCTCTCCGAGGAAGTCAGCAGCTTCTACTCAGAAGTGCTGAATTCCTTTAACTGCCCTGCCGCCTTATTTTTGTGTTTCCCTACGTGAGACCCCCGCTCCCGTTAACGGTGGCCCCGGCGGGCACAGCCTTCCCCGCAGACACCCAAATACCGGGGCTGACCCTTCTGCAGCCCAACAACAGCCGGGCCGTGTCGGGATCTTCCTCCTCCGAGGTGAGACTCGGCGCTACTCCCGCGCACTCCGGGCCCGCCCGCCATGCAGGGCCCACCACGGAGGGCCCGACTCGCGCCCCAACAAACCATGCGGAATCCCCGCTCTGGCCGGCACCTCACCCCTTCCCTCTTCCCCCCTCCCCGCAGCTGTCCCCGGCCGAAAGAAGCCGCCCATATGGCTACGACCATCCTCCGGCCCCGCGCAGTGTGCGAGAGCAGCGAAGGAGGGAGGAGAGGGGCGGCCCCGCTGCACTCACGCTCTCGTGGTCCCACCGCACGTTGCTGCGCTTTTCATCCGGGGCCAGATTCCTGTCCCGGCCCATGAGCTCATCGAGGAGCTGGGCGGCCGATATCATCGTGAGCTGCGGGCCGAATCCCCCTCGCCAGACACCAACTCGGCCGCCTCGCCCGGACCGCCTGCGCCGCTCCTGACAGAGACAAAATGGCGGCGGCGGCTGGCCCTGCCCACAATGCACCACGCGCGCCGAGCCCGCCGCGCTCCGCTCCCTCACGGCGCCTTCGAGCAGCCGGCCCGGCAGCCGCGGGGCCCGCGGGCCGGAACGCGGGGCGCGGCAAACCCCGGAACCACCACGGCCGCGAGTGGCTCCGTGTGAGGGGCAGCGGGTGCCACACAGATGGTGTCCTGCCCGCTGAGCTGTCCTGGCAAACCGTGTCCAGCCCAGCGGGGTATGATAGATAATGTCCAGCTCCCTGTGGTGTCACTGCAGACGGTGACCTGTCACGACACACGGTGTCCTGTCACGACACACAGTGTCCAGCCCAGTGCGGTGTGAGAGCGCAGGGACACAGACACACAGTGCTGGTGGTCTTGCTGGTCATGGCTGGAGGCTGAGGACGGGCCTGGGCGCAGCTGAAGCAGTCTCATGGTCCCCTCTGCATCCTGGCAGAACAAAGTCACCCAAACCGCTCCTGATGCGCAGCCACTGAGTCCCGGTCCTGAGTGCCTCCAGCTGTGCGTGTTCTCTTAGGGATTCAGGGAACTGTAGGATTGTTATGGTTGGAAAAGACCTCTGAGATCATCCAGTCCAACCATCATCACACTCACCAATAAACCATACCCTCAAGTTCCATATCCACACGGTTTTTTTTAATACTTCTGTTAAAAATGACAATATTATATCGGCTTTCACATTTATGCATTAGCTTTTACATGTTGTTATTGATCTTAAGTGTTTGGATATGGTGCAATTTCTAACTCCTTTTGGCTGCTTATAATCTATTAGTTTTGTACCTTATAGTTTGTAGAAATAGTAGTGTGATGAATGTATTATATCGTAGGCACAGAGCAAGCTGGAATACAAAAGTCTGAGTGGAGTTTGAAATAATGGTTTTGGGTTTTTATAATGGTAAAGGTTTTACCGATTGCTCTGTAACTTGGTTTAGGACAAATTCACAATGACAAAAAACAGCTTTTCAAACCAAACCATGAAAATGGCAGGAATTACCTATAATATTTCCAACTGCTCTGCAGACAGATAGCAATCTTTATTTTACTTATGTTTTTTAGGGATTAGTTGATTCTGCTGGGAGCGCACAAAGATGATGAGCGTTTCCCATGCAGGATAAGAAGATGCTCCATCCCTGGAAGTGCTCAAGGCCAGGCTGGATGGGGCTTGGAGCAACCTGGTCTAGTGGAAGGTGTCTCTGCCCATGTAGTGTTACATTCCTTCCCAACCCAAATCATCATAATCTTAAAAACCTCTTCATTATCTCCTCATGCAGTTACCAGGCAAACCCAGTTTTGCTGAATCCCTCTATTTAGCCTCTTCAGCAGCAGGTTTTTGCATAACAGTGGTAATCATAAAGTTC
This sequence comes from Anthoscopus minutus, assembly GCA_013399455.1. Classification (NCBI taxonomy): domain Eukaryota; kingdom Metazoa; phylum Chordata; class Aves; order Passeriformes; family Paridae; genus Anthoscopus; species Anthoscopus minutus. Next base: position 578,003 of record VWYI01008733.1, on the reverse strand, counting down.
TTCTTTCCTTGAGTAAAACCACTGGATAAAATTAACCTTAATTAAATTACCACAGACACTCATCTAGAAATATGGGCAACCCCTGGAAGTATCCAATGCCAGGCTCGATGGGGCCTCTAAATAACCTAATCTAGTGGAAAGTGTCCCTGCCCATGACAGGACAGTAGAACGAGATCATCTTTAAGGTCCCTCCCAACACTTAACACTCGATGATTCCATAATTCGCTCTATGATAAATCGAGATCCCGCAGAAACAATCAGCAGAGAAGCACACAGAGCTTACGATGCATTTCTATCTCTGCTAAACAACACCTCCGCGGGCCTGCCTCGTCCGGCCCGTCCCCGGGCAGCGGCCGCGCCCCGGAACCGGCTGTGGGGGCCGGGTTGTCACCGGCAATAGCGTCCCCCGTGCCGGAGCACGGCGCTGGCAGCGGCGGCGGAGCGGGGCCGCGGGAGGCGATGCGGGAGGCGATGCGGGAGGCGGGCGGCAGCTGCGGGGAGATGGCGGAGCGGGAGCGGCAGGAGCGGCTGCGGGAGGCGGCGGCGCTCGGCGATGCGGAGGAGGTGCGGCGGCTCGTGGAGCTGGGGGTCGGCCTCAACTCCCAGAACGAAGTCAACGGATGGTAAGGGCCCCCCCCGAACCCGGGTCTCTCGGGGAGCTCGGCCCGGGCGGGCCCCTGCGGGGGCTGCCGCCGATTCGCTCCGCACGTGAAAGGCGAGGCGGGCTGAGTTGAGGAGGAAGGAAAAGGTCGATCTGTTTCCCAATACTCCGTTATGGAGCTGTCCCTATTCCAGAGAGGATAACCGGGGTCACAAACACGCGTCCCCACTCCACCTCCTTGCCCTGTTTGTACCTTCTCCACGTCACTGTGGACTTAGTTTGTAGTGCTGGTTTTGATTTTTTTTCTCCAGCCTGAGGCGGCGTGGTCTGTCAGAACACAAATCTTGGCTTTATGTGCTCTTGCCTAAGCAGAAATATTTATTACTAACTCAAATTAGAAAATTACTTTCTCTTTGAAGCAGGGAACTAACTTGTTCCAGTGCTTGGGATTTGGCATCTCATCCAGATCCACCTGAGGACACTGAAGTGAAGGTTCTGTATAGATACTTGTACAAGTAACACTGTAGACATAAACACACACATAATTTTGTTTGAAGGAGGATTTTGCAGGAAATGCTCAGGCATTTTTGGAGACTGTTTTCTGCAGGTCCAATTCAGCCTGTATTTGCTGTGCTGTTTCATGAAATTGTAAACTTATTTTAAAAAGAGGGAACAACTTATTTACACAAACAGATTGTTATAAGACAAGGGGAAAGTTTTAAATTAAAAGAGGAGAGACTTAGATTGAATGGCCAGAATGCATCCCAAAGTGAGGCTGTGCTGTTGAAGCTTACATATCTTCTCTAAAAACGAAACCAGCAAATTTTGTGATCCATGCAAATACCACCCTGTCTGTCTGACTTTGCAGTCTCGTTCTGTACAAAAAATCCTACAAAACCAAAGGAAACCAAACCAAACCACCCGAAGCGGGAAAAGATTTTTGAAACAGGTCTTTCAGCTGAAAGTTTTTTCCCTTCTAAGTTTATTTACTTCTGCTTTATTTCATATAATTCTTAATAAATAAACAAACAGACTTGGAGAAGGGTTGAGCATGTTCATTTTTCTGAAGAATTTCCTTCAGCTGGAGCTAGAGAATTAAAATAAAATATAAAGGCTACAGACCACTGGAACCTGGGATAGGAAAGAATGGTACAACTCTGTAACAAGTTACATGTGTGAGTCTGTAAGTCCTTAATACACAGACTAAATAAGATCTGAGCACTAAGTAGCTTTTAGGATGTTTCCTAAATATGTTTCTCTAGTCAGCAATTGCAAATAATAATTTGAAAATACAGAAAAGGGATTAGTTCTGTGCATCACTTACAGATTGCAAAAAATTAGTTGCCTGCAGATCTGAGTAATTACTGACGCAGCAAATGGCAACTAGGCAAAGAACTGTTCTTAGGAACTATGCTTACAATATTTTAAACATAATTTACTTGCCAGAAAGTGCAAGTACTTGTGCTGACATCATTAATTAAAGAGTACATATAGCATTCTAGGGAGATACTGATAATAGATCACATATACATACACACAACAGTATTCTAAGTACAGCTGATTCTTTCAAAGATTATCATACACAAGCTTTCATACTTCTTTTTTCCAGTAGCCTAAAGGCTGTAGCCTAAGAAATGGTAAATTGAAAAAATGCTGAAATTTAAAAATACTACTGCAGTAAAGAGCATTGGAGCAAAGAGAAAATGACATCAGCAGGTGCCATTGCAGACTCCCAGTCCAGGGTGAATTTCCAAGGAAGTTTGGAAATCAACCCTATTTTACAAGTGCATAGGGAGTTCTTCCCATAGGCAGCAAGAATGAGTGGCAATGAATCTCCTGTAACTCAGGACTGACACAGCATTCATGTTTTCCATGTGCAGGACCTGTTTGCACTGGGCCTGTAAGCGGAACCACGCGGCAGTTGTGGCTTACCTGCTGCATGCCGGGGCTGACAAGGACATCCTGACAAAGAAAGGAGAGAGGCCAGCCCAGTTAACATCCAAGAGAGAGATCAGGAAGATGTTGGGAGGTAACCTATAGTGACTGTGCCATATGATCATCAATAGTAAAAGGGTGTTCAAAGTATGCACGCTCTAATCTTTGTTTTGCGTGTCAAGATACTGTGTTTGGATTTTAGTATTAGGATTTGCCTTCTAGAGTGCTTACATGGTAAGACAACGAAGTTTAAGTAAAGGGGATTACCAGTAAATTCCATACCCAGCTAGTCAAACTTTTATCAAAACACTGGAAATTCAGAAAAACTGTATTTTGAGGAATGTTACATGCTAGCTAAATGCAATTTCCAGTTTCAGAAGGACTGCAGGAGAGAAATCCCTGGAAGCTGTAGGAAGCTCTTGTATTAGCAACACCTAATTTTCCTCATGTTGTGTGTTGGATAAATCAAAAATTAGCAGCCCAGATAAACAGCTCATTAAAGGACACTGGTAGAGCATCTCTATCTTGTTTTGTAACTGCTGGAACAGAGCAGGTTTTGCTGCTGGACGTGATAAGTAATTTGAAATGTGGTCGATTAACAACCTCTTGTCTCTCCTTTGTACTCCTGTGTCTGGTTTTGTTTTTCATTGTTGTCTCTCCCAGCTGTTGAATGGGTAATGCTGCAGCTCTCCCAGTACTGCATGTTCTCTTCCCTTTATCCTCTGCCTTAATACCAAACAACATACGATCCTTTGTTTTTTGTTGCCTGATACATTATGAAGATGACAGCATTTTTCCACCAGAGACCATGTTACAATGTGCTGCTACAGATTAAAACAAGCCAAAATACAAGTACTGCAGTGTTTAGATGGAATCAGCACCCTCAGAATTATTAGAATCAGACTCAGCTTTTATGTTTGTACGGCAACACCTGAGCATTCTGTTTATTGTAGGAAAAAAATATGTGGTGCTTCCTGATGCATCTTTTGACCCATGATGCTTTTAACACTGTATTCCTTCTGTGTAAAAAATAGGAAAAAAAATAAAAAGGGAAAAAAAAAAGAAAACCAAAATCAGTCTTGGAGAATGTTGTTTGTTTTACAGTGGAAGATGAGCTCCCAGACTTAAAGCAAGATTCAGATCTGCCAATCATCCCCAATTACCTGGCTAACCCACCTTTCCCATATATTTACAACACCTCGAGTGCCAGCATTCCAGATCCTGCCCTGAATGGGAATCTGTCACACCTGGAACCACAAGACAGCAACTCTCCATGTGTACCTGACTCAGACACCTACAGACGAGCACGAGGACCCCTGCAGCCTGGGAACGCTGCTCCTGAGGTGCCTCCCAACGGGGACATCCCACCCCTGCCTCGGGGCTCTGCTGGGCCATCACACCCAAATCCTGTCCTCCAGAGAGCTCCTGTTTACCAGGGGTCTGTGTCGTGGGGTAGAAGCCCCTCTTCACCAGCAGGATCCAACCAGTCCCTACCCCAGCAGGGGAACAGCTCCTGCATGGGGCCTGTGCCAGCCTTTCAGCCTGTTTTCTTCACAGGAGCTTTTCCACTCAACATGCAAGGTAATACCAAAAACCTCTTCTGGCTTTGTGTTGATCTTCTATCACCTTGGGCAGTGCAGATTAATCACGTTTCCAGAGACTTTCAGATTGCCATGCTTAGGCATTCAGGAAAATTTGAAGGGAATGTAGTAGGCAGATATCCTGTTTTTGCTGGAACTGTTATTAAAATATTGATGTAAACATTTGCTGTCTAAATTGCTATAAAAGCATACAGACACCAAGGTAATCTAATTCTCTAAATAGCATAGTCCAAGCTGCAAATACAGATCATGAGCAAGCAGCCAGCGAGCTCAAGAAAAACTCACGTGGCTCAGTCTGCACTGAGCTGTTCTAGGATCTGCCTGTTTTGCAGGGAAACTTTGCCTACCCAGAGGGGGAAATCTGGAATTCCAGTTACCATTCAGAATTTTGCTCTTCAAGTAAAAGGCATTCTGATACCATGGGGTAGCAATGAGAAGTGGACTGAGAGCACGAAATACCAATAAAAGCAATCTTGGATTGCTCAGGAAATTGGTAACCTGTATAAGCTGCTGTTAGATCAGCTTAAATCAAAGAGTATTCATGCAGTGGTTCACACATGCACACATATATTGCATTGGATTTGCTATGATTTTTTCATATAGTTTGATAAAAATCAGTCTGATTAAAACTGTGGTCTTACAATTCCAGGTTTTGCTTTCTGAGGATTCATGTATTCTTACCAGTGATACAAACGAGGTTAATAGAACATAGAAATACCTGGAAGTTGTTACAAAGATACTGTTTCCAATTCCTTTACACCTCTGTCTATTAATGTGACTTTTTCTTTCTAACAGAACTGGTGCTTAAAGTGAGAATAAAAACCCCTAATCTTAGAGAAAATGACTTCATTGAAATTGAACTGGACAGACAAGAACTGACCTACAAGGAGCTGCTCCGAGTGAGTTGCCATGAGTTGGGTGTGAACCCTGAGCACGTCCAGAAGATCAGAAAATTACCAAATACAATGTTAAGAAAGGTAAGAGCTCTACCCTTTGAAGTGCAGCAACTTACAAAAGAGATTTTTAGGTTACTGTTATAAAGGAATAATTCATTGGTCACTTGCATAGGCCCATGTTTGAAAAAAAATAAAAACCAAACCAAGAATTGAAAATCTCTGTTCAACTTGCAACACTCAGCACTTGTTTGGGATTTCTTAAGTAAAAAGGTTCTCAAATTTCTTGATCACTTCCTTTCATAATCATTTGGTGCTGGAGCCAGTTAATACCTTATTTTATGACTCCATTGTAAAATTCAGCACCTCTGTGAGCTGCCAACACCATTTACAAGGCCTGCAGAGCTCAACCAAGCTCTGTGATTTCAGCAAGTCCTTGCTGAACTGTGGCTGCAGTCCTTGCCTTGCACAGAGGTGTTTTTCAGGGTTACTCTGACAGCAGGACTCTGAACACAACTCTCTTTCCTTCAGTGGCATTCACCCTGCAGCCAGCAGAGAAGGGACCTGCTGACCTGTTTTACCAACTCACCACTGACCTTTCTTTCACTCAAATCCTTGTAGAGCATTGTTGGCGTCAGTCATGGGGCAAATCTGATTAGGAATAGATTAACAGATTTCACTCTGCTGCATCTTCACTGACTACAGGATGTCTTACTCCGTGTTAGTCAAGAAGTGGAGAAAAAAAAAGACATAAGCAATTCTGTCACTTTCCAACTTTGCTTATTGTTGAAAGAACATTTTATTTTCATCTCTAATCACTTCAGGCTCTCTGGTAGGATTTCAGGTCCCCTACTGTTCCTGCAGTGACACAAACCTGACTCTGTACTGCTGTTGGCAGCAGAGCACTGCTGCAGGGCCTCAGAGCTGGCCTTGCTGGGTAGCTCTGAAGGAAGCCAGCCACATGCAGGACTTCCTTGGGTAGATGCAAGCATCAATTCATCAGCTTCCAAGAATTAACAAGGGCAAAAAAAAGGATTTGGGTGGCATGCAGTAGATCTTGACAAGTGTAATCCCACTAATCACTTGCACTCACCATCAGTGTTGCATTCTTTCTATAAACAGATTTAAGGGCATAGCTGAATTGGACCCCAGAGTAAATACAAGATGCAGCAGGATATCTGCTTTCTAGTTCACTGTAAAGAACTATCATAGTCATGAATAATACATACCTTGTCTTAGTATGAGGTTATTATTTTAACTTGCCTCTGCAAAATTAACAGGCACTATCACCTAACTCCTTATTGTATTTGTTTAAAGGACAAGGATGTTGCAAGGCTACAGGATTTCCAAGAACTGGAGCTTGTTCTAACAGTAAGCGACAAAAACTTACTTTTCAGAGTCCCAACACTTTCTGAACAGAGTGGGTATAACAAGAAGGCATCAGAACTTATGTACTAATTAAGGAATAAAACAAAATATTTTTATCTTTCATTTTACAATTACATTTGAAAAACAGTGTCTATAAGGGCTAATGATGTGAAAAAAATCTATTTTGTTAACTGTGAAATAAACTGAAGTGGTCATGCACATTTACAGCTTCTAGTTAATCTATGAACAGTGAGTCTGGTATAAAAGTAGCTGAAAGCACAGGAAATATTGGTAGATCTATCTGTTAATGCAACACTTCCTTACAAAAAGATAATGAAATACTGCAGAGTTAGCAGCTCTCAGGGAAAGGCTTACTTTAAGCTGTACTAATAATTTGTTTGCTATAAAATAGCAGAGGTAGTCAAGCTAAAGTACCTGCCATGAAGCCCATATAATATTTGTACTGAGTTCATTACCATCAATGTTCTCTTTCTAGATCATGCTTATTAAGTCCTATCTTACTTAGAAGGAAAAAAATCCAGAAGGGTTTACATCTGTGGAAGCACAAAACTAGGTCAAGTTTAAATTCTATCAAGTGACTTATTAGCTGTGATTTTTTAATCCCTGTTTACACTTTTCCCTATTTCTCAGGTTGAAAATAAAAGTGACAGTAATAATCCAAATAATAAATATGCTCTCAACCAAAATCCCTTTTAGTGTTGTCTGTCTATATATATAGATGAGCAATTGACATGTAATGACATGTGCAATTTGATATACTATTTTTGTTACTGTGTCGACATTTCTTCAATGCTGCTTTAATTTCCCCTTTTAAAAGCACAAAAAGTGGCAATTTATTTTCCTTAGACCTCTACATTCCTGAGAAAAATTGCATCTTGAACCTATATAGTTACCTGTGTAAAAAGAAACTAGTGAAGTACCCATGGTTTTCTGGGCTGATAGCCAATCCTGATGTTCCTATGCAACATATTTTATTTTTTTTACTGTGATTTGTGTTTACCCATGCAGTTTACCGAAAAGAAAATCACAGTTACTAAAAATTCAGAATTTGACTACTTTGCTGTGAAATTCTCGAATAAAGAAATTTTAAAGTATTTAAGAGCTGGATTTTATCTGATTTTTTTTTTTTGGATTTAAGTATTTAGTCACTTGAATTTGAGGAAGAGTTCTACTCTGGTAGACCATGTGAAAAGCAGATGCTGTGGATTAGAATAAACTAAAGTATGAGATGTAATAGGCAAACAATGTACCAAACTGGTCTGAATTTTCCTGTTTCTTTGCCTTTCACCCTCCTTCCCCCCAATTTCTTTGGGAACTGCAGCTGCCAAAGGAATTTATCTTTTGTCTTGTTCAGAGTTCAGAGCCTGAGCAGGCTGTGCAGTGGCTGTGAGGCTGCTGGGGCTGAGTCCCTGTGCCTGGAGCTGGGGACCAGGCACAGCCTCCACCTGTCCTGGGGGCTGCAGCTGCCTGTGCCACTGTGTCACTGCCTGTGTCACTGCCTGTGGCACTGTGGCACTGCCTGTGGCACTGCCTCTGCCATTGCCTGTGTCACTGTGTCATTGCCTGTGTCACTGCCTGTGTCACTGCCTGTGCCACTGTGTCACTGCCTGTGTCACTGCCTGTGGCACTGTGGCACTGCCTGTGGCACTGCCTCTGCCATTGCCTGTGTCACTGTGTCATTGCCTGTGTCACTGCCTGTGTCACNGTCTCGGTGGCACTGCCTGTGGCACTGCCTCTGCCATTGCCTGTGTCACTGTGTCATTGCCTGTGTCACTGCCTGTGTCACTGCCTGTGCCACTGTGTCACTGCCTGTGCCACTGTGTCACTGTCTGTGTCACTGCCTGTCACTGCCTGTGGCACTGCCTGTGGCACTGTGTCACTGCCTGTCCAGTGGGAACTGTCCCCAGAGTGTCCCGGGCTTGCTGCTCTCAGCTCACGGAAGCGCTTGGAGCACAGGGATGAGCACACCAGAGGGAGCTCCCAACCTGCTGTCAGGCACCAGGCTGGGGCTCAGCTGCCAGCACAGATCCCTGCTAATACCTCAATTCTCTTTGTGCCCAGTCACCAACTGCAGTTCGGTCTGCCCAGGTGAATACAGAAAGTTTTGTCACACTGAAAAAGCCTCTTCTGCAAAGTGCCAGAGGTCAAACATAGTCCCGGTCATTGGCAATATCTGTTTTTATACAATATTGCTGGTGGAATATTAAGTTTTCTGTAATGGAATAATAAAATTGTTATTCCTTACGCCACCCTGGCTGCTGCCTTCTCCCCAGCACAGGACAGTTCAGGCATTGGCTGAATCCAGGAGGATTCTGGGTTAACTTGTAAGACCCCCTGGAGAAAAGCTCAGCTGTTGGGGCAGCAACCTTGCACAGATGCTGATCCCTATCTATGCATTCCCAGGAATATTTTTATACCTTGTGCAGTTTATACCAGGAAGATACTATTAAGACTCCCCAATCCCATCAGTGTATAACCACTACATTCTGTGTGTGATAAATAATTCATTACTTTGTGCTCTGCTACATGAAATGTTAATGTCTAATAAATGCTTGGCTGCAGATTCGAGTTTCTATTTAAGAAGTATAATTTGTAAGAATTAATAAATGGTATTTTTGTCTTCTCAAAGTTTTTCTGTACTTTCTTTCTGGTAAGACATAGGAACTTTTTCTTGCTGGGTGGTTTTCTGGAGTGTTTGGTGTAAAACACAAACAACTGAAGCAGAAGAGGTTCTAGCAGATTCTGGCAGCAAATGCTGTTTGAACATAGGCCTCCTTTTATCTGAGGAGGCCTGGTTATCAATAATAAAATAGATAATTATTTCTGCAGAAAAAAATAACCCATTATTTCAGATGATTAAATGCTGAACAAGATAAACTAAATACACACCTGTCTCAGCATCCACGTTCAGCTAAAATGGAGACTCACTCTTAGTGACTTCCTACACAAAGACATACAGCAAAATTCTGATACTTCTAGTCCAAGTGTGTCCCTGTGGGCTTGTGTGGGGTCTACTGAATTGGAAAAAACCTGTGTAGTTAATGTTTTATGTGAAGCCATTTGTATGTTTAGATTTAAATACATGTTGCTTCTTAGAGGAATTTTATAATGCCAAAGGTGCCCTGGACAGGGATCCTAAAGGCCCCAGGACTCCCTTGTCCTCAAGGAAATACTGAACAGGCTGGTACCACTCAAGAGATTATACAGCATTTCACTGTTACTCAGCTGACTCACAGCTTAACTAAGCCAGTCTTTTCACTTCAAATCCTATGCAGAAAACACACAAATCAGGTGTATTTTGTACCATTAATATAATTTACTAATTATAAACCTGAACACAGTACATAATTTGCTGTGGTACGTACATTTTCTTGGCAGAATATTTGTCATTCTTTGGGAAAAAAAGCATATAATAAAATACTTTATAGAAAATATTTAAAAGTATAAAATTCACTTCCTGGTCCTTATAAATGTAAAATACTTTGTTCACATATCACAAGTTGAGTCTACTACAAAAACTGGTTTGTAAATTACAGTACATTCACAAGTCATTTTTGTGGCAAGTCAATAATATTAAAAAAACCACCAAAACCCAAGGGGTCTTCTCTTCATGCCAGTCCAGCATCTTTGGCCATACTGTAGAAAATACCCTTTGCTGCTATAAGGTTTGCAGGTGTGTCAAATTCAGCTATGGTCCCGCTGTCTAAAACAAGAACCCTGCACAAAACAAAAGATGGGTGTGGGGGAAAAGATGGGTCAGAAAATTCCACACAAGGAATGTGGTACCTGTTTGTGTCACAAAGCAAACTGCTCTAATCTTTGCCTTGTTTTTGTTTTCCTCAATTATTTTCGTGTTAAAACACAACAGATGATAAACATTCTCCCTGAGCTACTGCTGTAAGAAGTTACAGGGCAATCACTGTCTCCCAGGGGCAAGAAGAGGGGAAAAACAGCATCTGGAATTGAAACTATAGTTCCAGAAAGCCAAGGAGATAAAAGCTCATGAAGAATATTAATACATTTTCAAGTAATTAAAATGACAAGCTGTTAGTGAAGAAGTTACAGCAGCTGCTGGTTTAACAAGGCTCCACAAACTTCCAGACAGTGCCAGGATGGCTCCTGGGCAGTGTACCCTGCACAGCTCTGGTTTCTGAATATAGAGCACGTTCCCTGTGCCAACAGAGGCAAAGTCAGGGCTGGAAATTCTGGGATTATATAGCACATCATTGCTTACACACTACCCAACAAGAAAACCAGTGTTCATGCCCAGACCCCTCCAAATGCTGCTTCACATCCCCAGCAAACCCATGAGCCTGCCACACACCACTCAGAGACTGCACCTGGTGTAGTCCATGATTGTGTTCAGCCTGTGTGCAATGGTCAGCACCGTGCAGTCCACGAACTGTGTCCGAATGGTCATCTGGATGAGGTCATCTGTCTCCAGGTCGATGGCAGCCGTGGCTTCATCCAGGATCAGGATCCTGGTTTTGCGCAGGAGAGCCCTGGCCAGGCACACCAGCTGCCTCTGGCCCACGCTGCAAGCACACAGAGCCCTTCAGTGCCCAGCTCCCCACTGCTCACAGCACCTGGGCTCAGAGAGCACTCGCTGGCCTGCCCAAAAAGCCCTGAAATGTTTTGCAAGCTGTCTGTTCTGTCAGCCCCATAGCTCACACAATGCAGGCTGCAGCATGCCAATGTGAATGGTGATAGGATCACTTAGTGCCCGGCCCTGTGCTGGCAGAGCCACCAAATGTGCCTTTTATCACTGTGACAAAAGCCAGGGCAGCTAATGACAACATTTCTGCCTGAGCTTTCAGAAATACAGTTCCGATAGCACTGAGCATATGCAAACTTAGGAAACAAAATAAAAAGGAAAAGAAAGTGTTATGAGGCTGCAAGTCCTTTCTACCATAAAAAAATATATATATACATCTATCTGAGCAACAACCCAGACTTCTTCCCCTGCCACAAACATAGCCCAGACTTGGTCTCTGAGTGTCTGCAGGATGAGGAAGGAGCAGAACATTCATCACAGACAATCTGGTGACACCACAGCCTCAGAAGCCAATGAAGCATATCAAAACATGGCATTTTATCATCCCCAGTCATGTCTTCATGAGCCTTCCAAACAGTAATGGAAAATAAACACTGCTGAAGTGTCAGGCAGAGAGCTCTTACTCAGCACAGCAGTAATGCTATCGTGGCATTCCCCTTCCTACCAAAATGTGTTTAAGGGACTGCCTGTCCCTAATATCCTGTCATGCTGAAACTTCCTTCTGACAAAGTGGGATTTGGGTTTGGGATAAGAATCAGGTCATTTGTGGCTGAGGCAGAAGAGGAGGCAAATGTCTGAACACTGGTGACTTTTTTGGAAGAGAAATAGGTGGCCGAATCATCTTGGACAGGACAGACCAGTGCCAGCCTGTGCTCAGGTGTCAGCCACTGTCACAGCTGAATGCTCAGTGCATGTTCCAGTCCAAGCTTTCCTTACCTGAGATTCTCTCCACCCTCTGAGCACTCATAGTCCAGCATGGATGGCTGACTGCTGACAAACCTCTTCAAATGAGACAGTTCAAGTGCTTTCCATATTTCTTCATCTGAATACTTATTAAATGGATCTAGGTTCATCCTCAGTGTTCCAGAAAAGAGAACAGGATCCTGGATATAAAACCAATTTTCATTAGACAAGTGCTTTAGCAGTTTTAAGTACAGATGGGCTGCTGCTGTCCATTATATTGCAGGTAGGGCACTTCCCAATCTCATTCTCTCTGAAAATACACTACATTATACGGTTCAAACTCAACTTTCAGCTCTAAAGATGGTTTATCCTAAATGCCATTTTATCACCCATCTTAGAAGGTGGCAGGATGGGACCAGTTAAAGTATAAACAGTTTGTTTTTCTGAAACAATTTTCTGAGTGTAACAAAACATTTTCTGCTTTGGATAAACCATTATTTATGGTTTGTTAAGCTGGTAGAAAATGTTCCTTCATTGTGACACATGGAAACAGTACCTGAGGAATAATTGTTAGCCTTGACCGAAGGTCATGGAGACCAATTTCTGAGATTTTCACGCCATCAATTTTAATTTCCCCTTTTACAGCTTCCAGGATCCTAAAGAGGCAGAGCGTCATGGAGGACTTCCCTGCTCCAGTTCTGCCAACAATTCCAATCTACAAAAAATTGCAGGTTTAATAACAAAGCACATAGTTGAGAAGAAAACAACTCCAAACCAAAAACTCCCAAACAACCCTCCAAGATTCCTCTAAGAGGTTTGAGTGAAAATCTAAATCTAAGAAAGAATGCCCCATCCTTCCCTAGAAACCCTGGGTACACTGTAATGTACTTAGTGCCATTCCTGTCATTGGAATGACATTCCATATAAATATGACATGTCATAAATATAACAATTAACACAGGCTTAGAGCCATCCTACATAAATTTGGGTGATTTGGAACACCCATGGTAGGCCAAGTCATTCAAGGACAAGAAATAAAGGCTCTCTAAGGGCAATTCCTACTTCATGGTAAGCATGTGTATCTCCAAGTCAGAAGGGTGCTGTCATCCTGCCTGCTTAGAATAAGGGTAATTCTATTTTTTAGCAACAGCCTGTTCAGGAAAGAACTTTCCCATGCTAATTACTCTGTCTCCAGCAGGCAAACCTCAGAACTTTCCATCAAAGTATGAAGAAATGAATCGCCCAGAATAAAGACAATTTCCTGATAAAGGAAGCAAAGAATTTCCTTCCATGCCAAAAATTTCATAGGGGAAGTCAAAGAGCAGAAAAAGCTGGAATTCCTTCTCCCATCTGCACTACTTCAGAAAAGCATTCTTGTCACTGAATTTCTGTCACTTGTGGCATCCAGGAGCCTCTTGCCAAATGAACTGGAAGGTCCAGAAAGCCCCATGCAATTCACTCTACTGCTTTCCAGCCAGGAGGATGCTGGCACATGGACAGCACAGGTGTCACTGCTGGCTCTTGCACTGGCATCAGTGCTCCTCTACTTCACACTCGTCACCGGAGGCCCAGACCAAAGTTCTAGCAGATATTCAGCTGGTAACTCACCTTTTCCCCACCATGCACTTGGAGGTTTAGACCCTTCAGCACCAGATCCAGGCCCTTCCTGTACCTCACTGAATAATTCACAAACTCCAGTTCTCCCTTGGATGGCCAGTTTTCTGGGGGACTCTTGCCCTCAATGATCCAGGGAGCCTGGGGAAAATAGAAATGCCTCACACAGGTTTGAGAAAAAAAAATTTGAGCTCAGATAAAAGCATTTTATCTGATAAATAAAATCTCCATTATCAAATAAATTTATTATAATGGGGAAAAAACACGGGGTTCTAAGTATACACCCATTTGACTTTGTTGTGAAGTTAACAGGAAAAACCTCGAGCACAGAGGGATGAATCCCCAGTGGATATTTTCCCATCAACTTTAACAGAACATTGCCAGTTTTCTGCCAGCTCAAGCTCTGGTTGTAACACATATCACACGTCTTGTCCAGCTACCTTTTTCCTTCCAGGTTAAATATTTGATCTCCAGAACCGTTTACTGCAGCTCTCCTCCATTTCCTAATTCTTAGTATGTACACAGGACTAACAAACCAGTGTGTCCAGAGAGCAGCTTTCCTGGCACAGCTCCATCTGCCACCTTCAAAAGTCTTTGGCAGCAAAGGTAGGAGATTGGATGATTTCCTGTATTAGCAGCACAGTGTTCCTAGAGATGTTGTCTCATGGGAGATGAGGACTGATTAAGCTGATTAAATAGAAGTACTATTGAAAATATGTGTAAGGCCTGATAATTGTACTGCAGCTCTGCTCAGGAGCAGGACATGGCACCAGCCATGCAGGTGAGACTGTGCATCAAACACTTCAAACACAAAGGGACCAATATTCTGAGGTGAAACTCATCTCCTGTGCTATAGCCACTCACAGCAGCAGAAAATGAGATGCTAAGCGCAGGCTGCATGACAGCAATAATAATTTGGAGCTGTGATAGCATAAATTACAGTTCAGAGCATGACATTTGTTCAGGTTAAATGATAACTCCCAGAGCAGGAACCATCTCTCAAGAGCCTCAACAAAGACCATGTAAATGTGTGCATTAAAATTTTCAGCTTGTTGCTGAGCACGCTGGACTCGTGGTAGCTGACCTCTGTTTCAGTTTCTGAATACTCTTTTATTCTTTCCACAGCCACAATATTGGTTTCAAGTTCAGAAGTCATTCGGACCATCCAATTCAGAGACAAGGTCACCTTGGGGAAGACAAGGAACAAAATATCACCCCCAGAGGAGCAACACACATAATAAGAAACCACACAAGCAAAACAAAACTTTCCCCAAAACCGCCCTCCCCGCTAAACAAAACCAAAACAAACCCCCCAAAACCAACAACCCCCCTAAAACAAACAAAACCCACAAAACACCAAAAAAACCCCCAAAAAGCCACAGGAAAACCTAATCCCAAAAAATCCCAACAACAGCAGACACTGCTAGCAAGACATGGCTTCACATTAATGTTACAAATGAGATAATCGCCTTTGCATTAAAGTTAATACAGTTACTGGGACAAGAAATATACAGATTATCAAGTTCTTACATGAAGAAGCATATGATGATGCTTCTTGCTGATTTAATACTTGGCCCTCTCAAAAAAAGCTGGATGGAAGTCATTCCCCAAATCGTGTGTTTCACTGGAAAACTGCCAACAGCAATTTTGCACACTCATGGTATCTAAAGTGCTCCTGGCAAGAGTGAAGCCATTAAATCTGCTAAATTCTCCACAGCCTGGGTGAGTACAGTTTGCCTTGTCTAATTATAAACACTGTTGATTTGCCTGTAATGACCTGGACACACCAATGGGCTGCACCACAGGACTGATGCACAACACATTAAGCCCATGCTGCTCCAATGGTCTGTTCTTGATGTTCTGACTCTTCCTGGCTCTCCCATGTGCCACCCCTGAGGGTACTGGGGCTCCCTTATGCTCCTGAAGTGCCCTGAGATCCTCCTTCACATGAGCTTGCTGGTGATTTCAGCACTCAGAGTGAATCTGTGTTTTCCAAACATCCCACTACTCATTTTAATTATTTCCTCATTAACTCCAGCTTTAGCAAGCACTTAGATTACTGCTAATATATCCACATAATCTACAAAATTGTAAACCCCCCAAAAAAGCTGTAACACGTACCTGCAACGCGTAGGACACTGACATTCCCACCAGGCCAGGATTCAGGCTGTCCCTTCCAATCACAGCAAAAAGGGCAGCAAAAAGGACAACACAGCTCCCCACAAACTCAACTCGGATGCCTAGCCACCTGGGAAGAGTGCAGAGTGGGAAAAGGTTGCCTGGGACCAATTCTGCAAACAGGGTTTTCCAAGTGGAAACAAGAAACGACGTTTTACCTGTTGGACACTGTGCCAGGATAATAACACTTCAGATTTTCATCTACCTTCAGATCACTGATGTCCACGAAGGCCTTCACTCTCCTGTAGGCTCTGATGACACTGGCCCCAGACACAGTCTCTGAGAAGTGGGAATAGATGGGGGATCTGCTCACAGACTCCAGGCGCTTCAGCTGGCGGGAGGTCGCGACGTAAAATCGCTGCCATTTTTCAAAGGAAGTTGAAAGGTTCATGAAACAATTTCACTTTTTATATTAACAGTGAAGAATTTCTTAGGTTAAGGATTAAAGGAGATTGCTACTAATGCACTGAACTCAACCCTCAGAAATATTGTCTGTAATTAAGAAGAATGTCAAGAAAGTTACCTTTACATCATTCCACAAAAGAGTATTGGGTAACTGCAATTTCTACAGACTGAAAGTTGAATTTATCTATGTCCCTTTAAATTTAGTTAATATAATCTAGCAGAATGAATCCATTTGTAGAAGCCTCGTTTTCCAAGAAAACAAACTGTGCATTTGCACCTCCTGTTATCAGCAGTTCTCTATTTACAGTCTGTAAAATCAGCTTGACTATTGCTCAGAAATCAACAAAATGGATGCTTTCTATTTTCAGCATTTTAATTCCTCACTACCTTGAAAACTTACCAGTTTGTCAAATATATTGACACTTTAATATATTAGACATGCACTGCAGGGCTGGCTCTAGCAGTAGGCTTACTTTTTATTACTTAAAAGCTAAAAAGGCTTGTCTACCAATTTCACAGCCACATCCTGCAGGACATTTCTTTTCCTGAGAGAAGTAAATAATGTTTTGTCTATACAAACACACAGCTACTTTAGGTATTTCCAAATCCGCATTGTTTATCCTAAAAAGAAAACGAATGGAATAATTGCAATAGTCATCACACATTTTTCCAGCTACCTGAACAAAGAAGTAGAAAATTGCCAGTGGGACTATAACCACGGCGAAGAGCGGGGTGCTGGCTATGATGACGATCATGGTGGACAAGGAGGTGAAGAAGGTGCCCAGGAACATGAGGATGGTGGGTGGGATGACCTCATCGATGATGTAGATGTCCTTGGAGAAGCGGTTGATGATGCGCCCGGTCGGGGTGGTGTCGTAGAAGGACTGTGGGGTGTGGAATTTGTTCTCCAGCAGCGCAGCGTGGAGGGCCCGGGCAGCGCTGATGCCACCCATGGCCAGGGTGAAGGAGCAGATCAGCACTATGAGCCCTGGCAGGGGAGGAGCAGATGTGTTATCTCGTGATGGCCGTGATTCACAGCTCCCTGACCCCTGGCAGTTCCTGCTGTGCTCCTTGCTCCATGTTATTCCCTGCCCACCCTCTCTTCCTGTGCACATCAGCCTAAGGCACAGGAACATCCACAGGATTCGCCATCCTATGGAAAACAGACACACAACCATCTTCCTGCTGTTTTCCACAAGCCTCCATGAAGTCCTAATGCTACAGCTTCACCCCAACCCTTCATCCCCTTCTGCACTTAAATTTTCAAGTTATCTTTCCAACTTCCTCTCTCAAGTTTCCACATCACCTGTTCAACACCCTCCACCCCTGCCAAGGGCTTCACAACAAAATTAAAAATGTTGGGCTGAGCTCAGACTCTGTAGCTCAAAGTTAAATGAGTTCCCTGGCTTAGGATAGGGGTTGGGGGGCAATTTTCATAGATTCATAAAATCACAGAATCGTTTCGGTTGGAAGAGGCTTTTAAGATCACCCAGTTCAAACCCCACCACCACTACCCCAGGTTGCTCAGAGCTCCATCCAGCCTGGCCTTGGACACTTCCAGGGATGAGGCAGCCACAGCTTCTCTGGGCACCCTGTGCCAGGGACTCACCTCCAGCACAGTAAATAATTTCTTCCTAATATGTCGTTTAAACCTACCATCCTTTTGGACCACTAGCAACTGGCGCCACAGCTTTCTAACCTAATACCTCATTCCTAATCATTGGGGCATGATGGTTTTACCTGCCCTCACCTTGCAAGAAGCCCAGGGCAGCGTAGACCCCAATTCTCATTGGTGTGTTGTGCTGAGTCCCATTTACTACTGGCTCGTTGGTCCAGTCACTGAGCCACACGTTGGCCCCGATGGCAGCAGCATTTTGGCCGCAATACAGGAAACAGATCACCAAGGAAAGGACAAGGCCAACAGCCTTCATGTACTGCCAGAACACTGTGAGCTTTACCTGCAAAGTCACACACCAAAGCTGGTTTGCACAACCCACACAAGAAGGAGTTTAGAGAGAGTTACGAGATAGAAAAATTCTTTGTGAGAGGAACTACTGACAAAACTTTAACACATTCTGACACCAGCCTAACTCAAAACTGCCCAAACACCTAAACACCACAGAGAAAGGCTCAGCTGCCTGAGCTCCCTGTCAGGGTGATGGCTTTCAAAACAAGTCAGAAACTTCTCTTAAAACTCTTCTCCTCCATGCTGAGGATCTGTAGTTCATTACTTTCGTGGGGTTTTAGTTTTTAAGACTCTGCCAGAGCAGGGAATAAAAAAGGAAAGAAAGAAGCCAGATCAAATAGCAGCAAGAGATGGGTAATAAGAATAGGAGCCAGGATTTTCAAGCAGAAGAAGCAACTTGGCAGGAGTATTGTACTCAAGACTACTTTAAATGGCCTATTTAAGGAAAAGTGTTGAACATGCCTCCACTCTGTGTCTTCACTGCAATTTCAACGAGGTACCAAATGCTGATGCACCCCAGCAAGAACATAAACAGTTGATGTTTATGGCAATAAGTAAAGGTGCTGTCTCTAAGGTAGTGCAAAAAGAGAAGTGAAAAGAGACAGAGACTCAGGACAAAACTCAGTCCTTAGAAAAAAGTGTAAGAAGGAATAATTGTTGATTAGAGACTTTGAAGGCTAAAATAATCTGCAGAAAAAGCTGGTCTGTGCCAAGGACCTTGTACATCAGACTAAATAGGACACACTGAAGTGTGTCCTATTTCTGAAGTGGAGGGAAGGGGCTTTTGTACTCCCTCTTCCATCTTCTGCTCCTTTCTGTTCCTTTCTTTTATTTTTGTGTTCCCATCTTCTCCTTTCTCTTGTTCCCATTTCTCTCCCAGGCCCTACTCAAGAGGAATACAGCCCCTGTGTACCTACAAGCACAAGGTGCTCTGTAGTTGGGTTGGCAGGTATTTAGGCAGAACAGCAACACTGGCACCCAGAGGCAGCTGGTTCATGTACCCAGTGCTGCAGCTGGACTCAGCAGCAGCCAAACAGTTTAAAAACCAACAGTGCTGAAAGCTCAGTGGGGCAAAGGCAGGGCAGATGGAGTGCAGGGCTCTGCAGTATCAGCTGATTGTGGAGGGAGCTAGAATAAATTTATTTTCCTTTTTTTTTGCTCTCCTAAGTATATAGGGCTAGCTAGGTGCCCAAATCTCTGTCAGAATCTCTTATCTGAATGATCAGTGGCCACAAGATTAATGCCTAAAGCCTGCAGTTGTGATTTATGTAACACATTTAACAGATCTGGGTCAAACGTTAAAATAAAGGGGATTTTTTTTTTTTTTTAAAAAAGAAAAAAGAAGTAGAAAAGGGGAGGGGGAATCAAACCATACCATGCCTGTTTCAGTGGTTTCAGCCTGAATAAGTTTCCCATTAGCATTTTTTCTCGGAAGAGGAGGCTCTGCTGGCTTCTTCTCACAGACTCTTCGTTTCGTTGACATTTTGTTGGGACATTCTCCTCCCTCAGAAGACACTACACTAAGCTGCCTTTTTAGTTAAAACAAAAGAGTCATTAGGAGAAAGAGGGCATATTATGGCAGTGCTAAGGCAAGGCTGGGATGCAGTGAATTGGATTTATTCCCAGCTCTTCCACTAAGTTCCCATGCCAGCCTTACTCACAGCTCTGGGTGCTTTTACCACCTCTCTGCATGGATGGGATGCCAGAAATACAGGATTTAAGAAAGGCTGTGGCAGAGCCTGAGCTCTCTGGGAAAGGCATTTAGAGGCTTCATGGCAAGGCAGACACTTCAAACTAAACCCTGAGCTTCTCTGTTTTCATATTAGCAGTAGCTGGACAGCACCTATGGATTTGATTATAAAAGTCTTCAAAGATTTCCAAGGCTCCCAATGGAAAGGGGTTTATTTATCACACATCTGGCAGCAGTTCACTGTTGTGTGGGTAAATACACACAGTGGTGGTACCTGAGAACCAGAGAGCTGCTTTTAGGAATTGGTTCAGTCCAGACTGAAAAGAAGACTGAAGGAATAGATGTTTGATCTTCTTTGTGTTTTCACATATATTTTTAAAAGGATACTAAACCTATTTATTTTTGAGAGGAAATTGAGGAAACTGAAGCCCAGATGGACAAGCAGCATGTGACTGACATCTGAAAGATGTTTTTTACCCCAGACACAGACTAGAAATGCAAGGACCTCGTGTTTACCTAAGAAACTGTTTGCGGACCTCGTTTGTCACGGGCTCATTATCGGCCAGGTCTGTGTGGATGCTCAGGGTGTCTTCAGCCAGCAGCACTTCCTCCTCCTCCAGCACTGCAAGAGAAAATCACACCTCAATTATCTACCACAGAAAAGCACAGAGAGCACAGAGAATGGTGGCTATACAAAGGAAGAGCCATGAAAAACAAAACCCCCGCAGGAAAATCGTAGTGCATAAGCTCCCTGATAGTTTTGCTTATATCCCTTCTGTGCATCACCTCTCCTAATGAAACTGCAAAGATCTTGTGAGGCAGGTTGGCTGCCAAATGCATTTCTATCACATCCCTTTAACCTAGCAGAATGCCAGGCAATAGTGTTAGAGTTAGTTCTAGCTAAATTCAATCATAAGGCACGTTCTAGGCATGATTTAGGCTGGGGGAGCCACATCAGGAGTCCTGCAATTCTCTGCTGTGGCTGGAAGGTGCCATGCATGCTCCTCTGCCTGGCTGGAGAGCAGCAGGGCTGCATTAACAGAGCATGGGAACACTATCACACAGGGGAAACATCCAGCAGAATGCTTTTATCTTGCATCATTTTGTCAGAATCAAACCAAGCTGAAAAGCAACCCAAGATTAAAATGTTATTTGAACTTTGCTACATGAAAAATACCCCAACCACAACTAAATAGAAAACACACCAGACTCTGGGTAGCCCCTCTGATAGCAAGCCCAGTTTGTCCTTGGCTACTGTGTCTTCCTCTTGAGCTGGACCTTTCTAATTGTAAATTCCCAAGTTTAAAATAATTTCTAAGACAAGAATTGCTTTCTTCTAGGACAAACCATACTAAATTTTGAAAGAAATTTGTGAAAAGATTTCTAAGTAATACAGACCTGGCCACAGACAATAATTTTCATGGTACAGAAAGGCAAATGCCAGGTTGCCGTGAAGAACCAGGGGGACACTTTACAGAGAAAATATCAGTAATCCTTTTGACAGAAAAAGACATGTTTTAAGAAAAAACAATACTGTACTTGTTGGTTCATCCTCTTCAATGTCTTCATCCAGTGCATAATTCCGGAGGAATTCTGCAAAGGCCTTGTTTTGTTTCAGAAGCTCTTGGTAAGACCCCATTTCAGAGATTTTGCCATCTACCAGGACAATTATGTGGTCTACCTGAGGTAGGAAGCTAATGCCATGGGTCACCAGGATTCGGGTCTGGATAGGGAAAAGGAGAAAAAAACACATTTGTGGGGACTGACTGTACTCAGCAAGCCAAATACTACCACATTTTTGGGACAGGGGATGAATTATTCCCTGTCAAGGTGAAATGGCCAGTGAAATAACACCGCCCACATTAGGCAAAGCAGCTTGGAATTATGTACACGAACTTGCTTTGCTCCTACTGCTGGCAAAGAACGAGAGGGAAATAAACACACTGAATTATCATTCCCTCCTTCCCTTATGCTGATTTGCTTTGCAGCCCTTCCCTTCTGAGCTCTGAGATGATCTGAGAAGATGGCAGCAGGAGTGGAAGGTGCAGCAAAGCCACTGCAGCTTGGCTCCTTGTTGCCAAAGCCCTCTGTAACATCCGCTTTTGGTGCAGCTTCCTGGCTGCGCTGCCTCCGACAGAACACAATCAACACCACCAGCCTGTGCACGTTCCAGCACAAGCCTTGGTGGAGATCTCACACAGGAGAGATTTTTAAACACAGGCCAGGATTCTGCCTCTACACGTTCTGACCAGACCACAGCCTTCCTGGGCATGCGCGAGCAGCGTTTCACCGCAGCCTGGGCTGGGAGAGAGGCACCCACACTGCCAGCTACACCCAGAAATTCAGGGAAGAGCTGGGACTCGGGCCTGGCTGGTGAAAGAGCTTCCACGTTTCTGAGCTTGTTTTGGAGAGGATCTAAACCCCAGCTTACTTTTCCCTTCAGGACCCCGTCGGGGCCGATGACTTTGTCGAAGATGTGCTTGGCCACGTGCGAGTCCACAGCAGACAGGGGATCGTCCAGCAGGAAAATATCTGAGCTGCTGTACACAGCACGGGCCAGGCTCACACGCTGCCGCTGCCCCCCTGACAGGTTGATGCCCTGGAGGGAGACAGGAGAGGACAAAATGTATGGCAAAAAAGCTCTGACTTCTCGTGGTGGTCACCCAGCCCAGCCCTTGGGTGCTGAATTGAAAGATGAGACACTGAAGAGAATAATCCACCCAGACACAGGCACAGAATGCCTCTAGATCTGCCTGCTCACTGCCAAGCTTTTCCACTCACCCAGCAAACTGGAGATGGAGTAAGTGTCTTTTTAATAAGCTCCTAAAGGGAGCTGTTAAAACACAAAGCTATAAAAAGCAGAACTGTTAACCAGGATGTGAAATGCAAATTTCAAAGCAAGACTATGGCACCTGGAACATCTTCCAAATCTTTCATTTTACACACAAATCCCCATCTCCATGAATTTCATGAAATCTAGCTCAAGCTTAGTGGCCAATGGAAGAAGAATATCTTTGCTGGTAAACACCAGTGTAAATGTTTCTCATTAAAATGTGTTAAGGGATGATCATAAAATTTTTGTTTTCACTTGAAGCACAACCATATGTTCCCTCCCTTTTTATCCCTACAGGAAAAGGAAGGCTTTCAGTAATTCTGGGCAGATGCACCTTTAAAATTCATGACAAATAGAGGGTATTCTGATCTTCCAGGGCTGGATGTGTAATTCTGCATCACAACACACACACAAGCCTAAAGTTAAGAAAAAGTTTAAGTCAAGAGCTTTCTGGAGAACTTTCCTGCATATTTTGGTGTTGACTGTAGCAGGGATGCAATTGTGAAGATCAAATAAAATCAAGTGCTGACTTTACAGTATTCTCCCTTTAGCTTGAGCAGGAATTACCAGGCAGATCTGACTTGGAAAAAACCACAAACAACTACCTAAAAAAATTACCTTCTCTCCTATCTCAGTTTGATCTCCTCCTGGCAGCACTTCCAGGTCAGTTTTTAAAGCACAGGCCTCCAGGGCATTTTGGTATTTTTCCTCATTAGGAGCTTGGCCAAACAAAATGTTATCCTTCAGTGTGGCATTCTGGATCCAGGCTTGTTGAGGCACATAAGCAACAGAACCCTAGAAAAAGGAGAGAGAGAAAACCTCTGACTCATTACAAGCAGGAATTCATGCTCTAAGATCATCAGCACTTATATAGCTCCTGGTTCCTATACATTCACATTATATGCACATGTGTGTTAACTGCTCATGTATCTTTGATCAAATCAGGAAAGTCATTTCATATAAAAATGGGCAAAACTCAAACGTGCGGCCAAGCTGCCAGAGAAGCAACTAGAATTCCCTCTGGATCCTCAGGTGCATTCCAAGCAAGGGCAGGCATAAGCAGCACATTTCCCTGCCATCATTAAATGGTTTCATAAAACACACCAACCTTCACAGCCACTTCTCCTTCCAGCTTTTCCATCTCACCCAGGAGAGCAGACACCAGAGAAGACTTCCCACAGCCAACATGGCCAACAACAGCAACCAAAGAACCACTGGGGACCAACATATTTATACTGTGGAGGAAACAGGCTGGAAATTAATTAAACATCAGTTTACTAAAGACATCAGGGGTCTTTAAACCAGGGCTGAAATACCCAGTCACAGCCTGACTGGATATAATAAGCAAAGCTTGGTTACTGTTCTTCTCCTCCCTTTCTTGCATACAATCAATTGCAACCAGAACTCGAGGAGCAAATGAAAACCCAGTATAATTTATCTTGCTGGTTGCTAAAGCAGTAGGATTGTTAACAAGGCTTCTTCTAAGACTCTTTGCTGTGTTGCATCAATCCAGCAGCAAGTGAAACTGGGTTAATAAGCATTTTGAAAGCAGATTATCCTCCAGAAGTATTTTAGGGCTTGATTTGAAAACCAAAAGCAATTGTATGAAAGTGGTGAGTGAATATATCCATCTAAAATGTTCAAACCACTTTAGAACTGTATTTCCTGTGCTGGTAAATAGAGTTCACAATGACACAAGAAAAACAGGACTTCTCCAATTAAAATCCTTTGCTGTTTTCACCACTATGTTCTTTAAGGTACTACTTTAGGTGCTGAAGGTGAACTGACACAAAAATGACTGATGGACACAGTCTCTTTGCTGCCAAAGTGCTTTTCACAAATGAAACCAAGCCAAACTTCTGTTTACATAGATCCTGATGCATAACAGAAGGTACATATGCATCCAGGCAAATTTTGTTTCTGTTCATTCAGATAGGCAAATGTGCAAAGCATTCGCCCCCATGGTCTGGAGATGGCGTTTCCACAGGGATGGATCTGCCACAACCTCTTCAAAGAACAGACCTCACTTCAAACACAGACATCCCAACTGTCCTCAAAATCCATCCATTTGATTTGTCCAATGCTTCAAAAAATGCTTTTGTCCGAAAAAATGTCTATTTAAGGAATTTATGGAGCCTGTCTTCCAACAGGTAACTATTTTATGCTGGGTGCTGTGGAGTTCAAGCCTTACAGCCCTGTTCTATAAAGCCTGAAGACCACAAGGCACGAGCTCCATGTTTTAAAGGCAGAGGAGATGCTGACATGTGATGTTTTTACCAGACACCTTCCAAACAGGCCTCCCAAGAGCCAGAGACCAGGTAGATGTTGCATTGCACAAAGAAATCTTACTCTTTCAGCGTTGGCTTAAGCTCCTTTCCCCAGCTGAATGTCGCATTTCTTACTCTGATGGCATTGCCTGTGTGGCAAAAACACAACAACAGAGGGGCAGGAAATGTGTTACTCACAACAGCACAACTGAGAACAGGCTGACAGAGGGATCTTTATTTACACACACGGCACTTCCCTTTTCTGCTGGCATGGGAAGCACAGGCTCGTGCCTGTGGGTCACAAGACAGGCTTGTTCAGAGTGAAAATTACTGACTGCAGCTTCAGCTATAGGCTGTGGCCAGATGTCTAGGGAACTGAAAAGATGTCCTGCTTCACCCTGCCCTGGTGGGGCTGCTCCCAACGTGTGCTCTTCAGCATCACCACAACTTTACTTCAGAAACTCCTTTCCAGTCAGTAGGATATCACTGCATTCTGTGGACTTTGATGTATCAGATTAGCTTTGACACACTGCAGCTTTTTGCTTGCCACACCTGGCTTACTCAGTTGTTTGGGGATGCTGTTTTGAACAGAAATAATCAAAACTGTTCACGAAGTTATTGAGCATTTGAGCAGTGTGAAAGGTTTGAACAAGTCTTGCTGTCCATAGCCAGTGGATGCACTCCACATTCAGTGCTGTTAGCATCCAGTACACTGCAGATGCAAACTCAGGCCCAACCAGCTCAAAAAATATGGCCAGAAACTCTCCTGATTTCCACATAGCCTGAACACCAAACACTTTTCAGAGCAGCAGCTTCTTCCCTTTTTTTTAACCCAAGATCACCACTTTTATTTTCTTTTTGCCTTTTTTCATAGCTCAACCAGTCCAAAAGAGATATGTCTGCTGCACTTGCATAGTTTAGAAAAATAGCAACATCTTTACCTGGCGTAATCATTTTTGTTTCCACACAATTTGGATCAAGTTCATCATGACTCAGGAACTGCTGAATTCTCTTCAGGGAAACGCTTGTCTAACAAAAGAATGTGGCATTATTTCATCATTCTTTTAATAACTTAGTGCTCTTCCTACTGAAAAAGAAAGTATGCACAATGCCTTGAGCTTCCTCCTATGGGTTTCCTGAAGTGAACATTTTTCCCCTCCAATGAGTCTTATGCTGAGATTCAAACTTTTAACTGTGAAATTTCTCACACCAAGCTGAGTTTATCTGAGTGAAGCAAAATTCACACAGACAGACTCACTCAGAAGGTGTCAGGCTTTCCAGTGCAGGACAGCAGGAAAGAAAGAACATCAAAAGGAAAAGCAGCTAACAGGCAGATGCAAGGGATCTCTGCTTTCCAGAAATCAAGGATATGTTCTTTCTGTTCAACTTTTTCAGAACAACCTGTACTCCAGGCCTTCCTTACCTGTGCAATGTTGCTAATGACTTGTGGAAGCATATTGAGGGGAAACTTCAAGATATTGAACAAGGACAGGGAGACAAAAGCCTTTTCTGCATCCAGGATATTCCTCTCATCAGAGACATACACAGCAAATGTTGTCAGCGCTACCTGAAAGCCAAAAAAGGAGTTTACTGCAAGATGTCTGGTCTATTCTGACATTTTAAAAGCACTCAATCCTGATAGGCACCTTGGAAATAAAAGTAACAACCACAAAACCAGGGAAATTCCTTGTTTCTGACCTTTTCAGCATGTTTTAAGAATGACAAGTCCTATGGACAAGTTGGTACAGAAAAAGGGCACGCAGAATCAAAGAACTTTCAGGTTTCTAATGGTTACAATTCCGCTGAACTAAGAGGTTCAAGAGTTGAACTACAGGACTTGGGTAAATAAAAAGGAAAAGCTGTTACCAGGTCGTGGTTTTTTCCAGCTCCACCTAAGCAAATTTTCCCGTAGTAAACTGCAGGCTAAGTAAACAAGATTCACTAATCAACAGAGAAGGAATTGAAATCCAATTTATTTGCTGGCTTGATGCATGATGGGGGCCATCCACTGTGGAAGGGACCATCCTGTGCAGCAAATTGACAGTGAGCAAGAACAGGAATGTGTACTGAAGGAAATGCAGTGACTTCAGGAACTACAAAGGGGCAGAACCTCCAGGCTGTTCAGATCATTCCTGCAGGGCTGGGCCTTTGATCTCAAGAAAAACTGGCTGGGAATAGTTTTGACCACGGACTTATCTGAATGTTTTATTCACCAAAACCCTTTCTGCAAAAGGATCACAGTCCAGTGAAGTAGAAAATAGAGGAAAAAACAAAACTGAGGAAATAGCATTTCAGAATTGACAACACTATCATTTGGGCTTTAGTGTTCACAATAAATCAATCTCTTTTCTGAGTAGTAGAATAATTTAACAGCTCCCTCTCTCACTAAAACAAGCAGAGCACTGTAACATGAAGGTAGAAATGAGAGCTAAAGACAGACGTTGTCCTGACTGACTCAATTAAAGATTCTTTTGCTGTTTTTCTATTCACAGTTACCTCTGAGGTTTCAAATTCTAGTTTCAATTTGTTATGGGAAGTACTTTGAAGCGGTTGGAAATTCTCCTGTGACAACTATTCCCAGCTTCCACTGGCAGGCTTTATCACAAGGTACTTTAATAGCGATGAACAAAAGGGCTCTCGAGAACAGGGAACTCTGAATCAAAGCATGTGAATAATTTCTTCAAAAATGTTACATTTTATTCCTGTGTACATTAGCAAGCAGAAACCTTCAGACTTCTCCTTCAAGGGTGCACTTGCACAGCTTAGAGAGGCATTAGAGAGGCATGCAAATTCAATTTACCAGGAAGGGTGCACTGATCCAGGCAAAGGTGGACAAGGAGTTGAGATAGGCAGATTTTTTCAAAACTCTCAGCTCATTTGCACGTATCTCCAGGACCTTCTCTGAAAAGGATGGCTCCCAAGCATAGAGCTTCAGCACCTTGATGCCACCCAGGATCTCGTTCATTAATTTAATGCGGGAGTCTTTGTACTGCATCTGTTCCACCTGGGTTATTGGAAAACACAGGAGACAGAGAGTCACAGCCAGGACTACAGGGGAGTTTTTCCACATATGTCTCACAGCTGTGGTGGCCCTCAGGCTGTTTCTGAAGAGGATGCAAAAGGTAATCACAGAAAAGCCAGACTGTTATCAGCTTATTATGCCAGTTAAAGCCTACCTCCAAAGACAGCAGAAATCAAAGGAAATGCCTGGAAAGCAGAGTACAAAAGCTTTCCACTCATTTTCACTCTCAAGAGCTACATTTTTAAACCATTTTAAAGAAAGATTCAGCCACTTCACGAAAATACTACCCTACCACTTCCTTTGATTTCTTCAGATTTTTTTTTCTTCCTTGTTTCCACAGATGTATTTCTTACCCCTTGAAAATTCTGGCTTACTCCTAAGGATTTTTTTCCTATGTATTAAAGTGTTTCACTCAGTTATTAAAATAAAATCATCCCTGCTCAGATTCATGGACGAAATTCACACACATATGCACAGCAAGTTATGCAGCTCGGAGCATCTCATAATGGGCAAGGAAGAAAAGAAATGTTACTCCTAGCATGTCAGCATCCAAGAGATTTTAAAAACCTGTATGTCTCTTTAAGGCATATAATAATATCACTCTGTTACTAAGGCTGTGCTTAAACATCATAATTTATATTCATTTTCCAACTCTAACCTTTTTTTTTTACACCAACAGATTGACTTTTAATTTCTTTTTTAATCTTCCAAACAGTCTGATAGGCTGCATAGCACAAGCCAATTATCAGGTCTTTTCTAGCAAAAAGCCAGAGGGCACTGTTATATTGGTATTTATTCAGCTTTCCCTGAGTGGAGACAACTAAGACTACAAAGAAAGGAACAAAGGATCATTTTACCTTAAGATAATAAATGAAATTTGGCCCAGCTCAGTAGCAGTGAACATCAAGACTGGCTTTTAGCATAAAACTCAAATTGTCAGGGTTTAGCTGCCACCTCTGAAAACATTCATTTGCAGATTAAAGAACAGCACTTATTTGCTTTTCTCTAGATACTCCTAGAGGAAAATACCAGGTGAAGGGATATGAAGACAAAGAAACATCTTGCTAATCCCAAAAGCTGCTCCAGGGCTATGAAGAAGCCACAGGCTCAATGACATATCCTTCCCTTCAATTCCCTATGGAAAAAGTATCTAAAATGATACAGTTATTAAATATATCACTACATTCTTACTCATAAGTAAATTGTTGTAAATGGCATCTTATTAACAACCCCTGATGTTTCCATTTCTCATAGCACAGCTGACAATTCAAACAACATTACCTGCTCTGCTGGTACCTTACCTGGAATGCTCTGGTTTTTATTGCTATTGCAGCATTACATGGGATAAGTAAGACCATCACAGCAACTCCAGCCAGAACAGAAGGCCCTAAAGTCTTGATTTAAAAAGAAAGAGTAAGTTCTTGTGCCTGAGTGTTCCCTACAGTCAGCACTAAAACAACAGTAAGTGATAGAAACAGAAATCAGTGTTGACAAGTTGAACTTATCCCACTTAAATGTTGTGATTCCACTGAGCAACTGTGAAGAGGATGCAGAAAAATAGGACAAGAACCACTTTGAATACTACTACTACTACTAACAACAACAATTATTATTTTTATTATTATTTTTCTTGTGTCAGTGATAGGAATTTTTCTCTTGATTTTTTTCTCTGACCAAGGGAACTGTAATTATGGAATTAACTCAGTACCCTCAGTGTGAGTAAAAGCATACAAACTGCTGGCTACCAGAGCTCAGCTTCCAGCAGAGCAGTAACTCAAAGCTGCTGCAATTGAGTGACTTTGAGTCGAAATCAATATAGTTAAGTTGGTGCTACTGTTTTATGCAATAAAAGACATTAATTGCACAGAAAAAAGTCTGAAAGCCAGTGCTCAGACTGAACCTGGAATAAACCTGGAACAATGCCACTGTAGCAAATGAAAAATTATGGGTTTTCCAGGTGAGATTTGTTTCACATTGACTTGCACAAAACTTCTTTATGTAGCAGGATATAATCTCTACACACGACATTTCCCACATCCAGGTTTTTGTTTGCTTTGGTCTTAAATCACTTCCCTGAAACTCTCATTTGTATCAACTACTGGGAACAAGAGTCCAAGACTGAGCCCATCAGGGGAAGGACAAAGGAAATGTTCTGTTTCAAATGTCCATCTGGTGTATCAGCTCAACAAAATAATTAAGACACTAAGTGAGGGTGTACAGCAGTAAAAGCTGTTTTACTACAGGACAGAACACTTAAAGTTTGTAAAAAAAAGCAGTGGAGGGTCAAATTGACCAATTAAAAAAAAAAAAGTAAAAAGAAAAAGCCTGCACATCATTTAGATGAACTATGAATAAAATTGTGACAATGTGTGTACCTGCCAGAGGAAATACAAAGCCAGAAATATCTGGAGTGGTGCAGACCACAGCATGTTCAGGAAAGCCACCAGGTCCATGAAACGTTGGGCATCCACTGACATCAGGTTGACAATTTCTCCAACAGTCGATGAGCGCTTTGCTGAGTTTGTGATGGCTAAGGACTGACAAGGGAGAGAGCTTCAGTGCATTCACAATGAAGAACAAATACTCAATTATTAGCAAAACTACACTGTCCAAAAATGTGCTTCTCCAGAAAGAATAAAATAATTCACCCACATCAGTTCCTCATCTCCAAGGAACAGAGGCTCATGAAATGGTTTTGCTTATGAGTATCTCCAGCTCAAGCAGTGTGCAGCAATCTGAAGAAAACCTCATTAGGTCTAATCCACTCATAGCATAAATATTCTCTACCCCTGGATCCCTCTTCCAAACTGTGGAATGGTGTGGGTGGGAAAGGACCTTAAAGTTCCAACCCCTTTGCCATGGCAGGGACACCTTCCACTGCCCCAGGCTGCTCCAAGCCCCATCCAGCCTGGCCTTGGGCACTGCCAGGGATGGGGCAGCCACAGCTGCTCTGGGCACCTGTGCCAGGGCCTCCCCACCCTCACAATGAAGAATTTCCTCCTCACATCTAACCTAAGTCTCTCCTCTTTCAGCATTTAAAGTGAAGCAGTATTGGTACATCTAGTACCCTACCAGAACACCCATAGTACAGGACTGACCACTAGAAAATTCCGTAAAGCACGAAAGAGGTGCTTCTAAAAACTCACCAAACCTCCAGTCTTTGACATTCCAGGAGGCTACTCCTCTCCAACACGCCTAACCTTCC
Source organism: Anthoscopus minutus (assembly GCA_013399455.1). Classification (NCBI taxonomy): domain Eukaryota; kingdom Metazoa; phylum Chordata; class Aves; order Passeriformes; family Paridae; genus Anthoscopus; species Anthoscopus minutus. Next base: position 546,946 of record VWYI01008733.1, on the reverse strand, counting down.
CTAAATATGTGAGAACTGATCACACTTGCCTGGCTGGTGTTCCAGCCCACAGAATGCTTCCAGCCTTACCTTTCGGTATATCAGCCCAGTGATCCCAGTCCTCAGCCTCATCCCAGTAACAAAGCAGTACTGGAAGTGCTGGTGAAGGATGAGTGTCTGCAGCACAGCACAGATAAACATCAGAGCTGCAATCAAAAATCCCCACCAGGCAGGGGCATCTTTGTTCTTAATGAAGCCGATTAATACACTGTCAGCAGAGCAGGGAAGGAAAAGGAAAAAGAAACAAAAATTGAAAAACCATGCAGCAAGTTTAATGGGACATAACAAGCTTCTCCCAACTACAGCAGCCTGCCACATCCTTTCCCTAACCACAGAAAGCAAACAGCTCTCCAGGACACAGGCTGAGTTATGATTTCAGTTGAACAACATTGCAAAGATCTAACAGCAAAACCTGCAGCTCTGCCAGGGAGAAACTCCATTTGTAAATGAGCCTGAAAATGAAATATTAAGAGAAACTCTTGGTTTCCCCTGAGATGCAGTACTTAAACACACAGTGCACTGTCTGAGCTCTGTCAGGCAGCCCCCCAGGGCAAGAGGGGAATGATGGGACAGAGCAAGGCAGCACAGCAGAGCAGGCAAAACCAGCTTCTTACCCAAATCCTCTCCAAGCAGCCTGAGTGCTTCTGCCTGGGGTGTTTTCCCACAAAAAAAAAAGCTAAATTAAAATATATCCTTCTGGATGGATGCATGAAAAGTCCTTCCCTCCTACTTTTCTTATTTTGTAAAATGGTACCATTAAGCTGGCTATAGCACCTTTTATTAATAAGTTCTTTGTTACTTTTCACAGCTGCTCTCCTTGCCAGAGCTGCACACTGACACACAGCAAACAAGCAGAATGACACATGGCAGTGTCCAGTGCTCTCAAAAATCCCATTTGTGATTTCAGTCTGCTGACCAGAATACTGAACTGTCAAAATATAGGAGAAATAGAGATTTGGCTGCATGGTTCAAACAATCAGCAGGAGAAAAATGGACCTGGAAACTACAAATAAGGCAACCAAAGATTTGTAGTAGAAGCATGAGTTTGCTACATCTTTCTTCTTCCAGTTCAGAGAAATCTTATTTCTGCACTGCTCCATTCATTCATGCTGCAAAAGGGAACAGCCTCAGGAAAACTCTTCCTGGTAGTCCCAGGGATTCACCAATCTTTTTAGAAACACAAAACTATCTTACATGCAGTCTGCCAGACAGCCATGGTTTTTTCATCTTCCCTTACCATCAGAAGGGCATTTTCCCAGACTTCAGGAATTTAGACTTGAGAAGAAATTCACCATAATACGCCTTGAGATATGACTGAAATGTATTCAGGAATTCATGCAAATTTGAGAAATTCCCAGAATAGGTTACACTTAATGTGTTCTCAGGAGGCAGCCAGCAGCCTCCTCTTCAGCAGGGGCTCTGGGAGAAGACAGACTGTCAGCTATTAAATGTCACCATACTCAGTCAGACCCTCTTTTTAGCAAGTTTCTGTATATCACAAACCACCCACAGAACAACATGATCTCAGAACACAGGTTATTTTAAGAGATACTCAAACAGGAACAGAGCCTTCTCCTCTCCCTTTCCCTACATCCACCTGTGACCTCCACCCAAGCTCCATTCCTCTCTCACGCATTAACAGGACTATGTGCTTTTCCATAAATAATTGTTAGGTAGAAATGTTGGTAATTCCACTATTGCCTTCTTCCTAGTTAATGATTATCTGGAAAATTCCTCACTTTAAAAACAATACTAATAGAGAAAAAAATATGAGGATTGTACCAATTCCTTTATGGATCAGGCTGAGAAACTGGCCCCCCCAGGATATGGAAGATAGAGGTGTTCCTCTAAAAAGAGAATTTGAGGACAGACTACTTCTCTCATGGCCTCTTTCTCTGTTTTTTTTTTTATAGAACCATAATTTTCTTTCACATGGAAATTCACTTCAAGTGCGCCTCTCACATTCTCACTGCTAACACAACCAAGAGCACACAAACTCATATAAATGGTCCAAAACCTTTCCCAGATGACAGCAGCATGGCCAGAGCACCACATACTGGAGCATCACACAACATCTGCACATCAAATCACACCACAGCTGCAACCACCACACGTGAGGGTATCACATGTCCAGACACCACTGGACCCAGCCAGCAGCGCCTCACTTTGATTTCACAGCTAATCCTTTAGAAATGGGGAGAAATTGCTTTGCACTGAATCACAGAGCAACAGGTAATTTTTAATTCACAGCTGCCCACTGGTGATTGGGGATTTACAAATGGGAGCATTTCAGTGAAGCTTGTCCAACTTACAGCTGAGCCCACACTGAAGAATTCACATCTCACAGCACTGCAGGGGGAAGGTAAGGGAGCACACACACGTAGCACTGAGAGGAAAACTGACTCTGCACTTCAGAAACAAATGCCCTGTGCCAAAGCCAAGCCTCCATAGGGGTTACACATAGAAGCTACTCACAGAGTAAACCAACCTTAATAGCTGAGGGTTGACGAAAGAAAGTAGGTCTTGTATCAGCTTGTAGAAGGAGCCAATTAAGAAGTACGGCCCAAAGGTCCTCAACAAAGCCTTGAGAAAGGAAGGTTTCCTGTTGTGCTTTTTGTCTGTGATCAGGATTTCTGCTTCCTCTGGGCTGCCACCAACATGATTCAGCATATGGTTTGATTTCTTCATGTATGACACATCCTCTTTCCTAGGGAAACAAAACAAGTGACAGGAGACAGCTGGCAACGAGAATGGCACTGCCCTGCGTGAGCAGCGCTGCAGGAACACCCCAAAGTCTGCACCCTCCTCTGCCCTGCTACTGGCCAACTGCAAGACCTTCAACACCATCAAGATGTGCTCAGGATCAGCAACTGAATCTTGTTCTCTTTTCATTTTTTCCTGCAGTACTTATGCGGTGCAATCCACAGGCCAGAAAATCAATCACCACGGGATGAGAATGCAACCCAAAGGAGGAGAGGAAGGCTGGACTTTCTTAGAGGACAGGCTTGACTTTGGATCTCCAATTTGATGTGCAGGAATTCTCAAAGAAGTTCTATAGACATCCCACACAGGGCACCCTCACCTACTCCTGAGCCTGTGTTGGCTGTTCAGGCAGGAGCTGTGTTAAACCTTTGCTCTTCCATCACACAGCTGCTTCCAGAGAAGCAGAATGAATCCTCCTCCAGAGACAGGCACTGCAGCAGGCACAGCACTCTCAAAACACAAAGTTTTGTATTCGTGGAAACTTGAAATTGAGTACAAACCTTCAAAGCTGGGCTATCCCCAAGATGTGGACCACAGCTGTCCGGATTCTTCCAGGACAGAAACTTTAGATTTAGGTATCTAAATTTTACTCAGTTGACAATTAAGGCATTTAAACCCTGTTTGTCTGTAACCATTTTGTTAACTATTGGACTCAATAATTGTAGGATTTTTTCCAACCTTAATTATTCCAGGATTCCTTTCATAATTTTTACCTCTCTCCCTCTGCCAAATAAGCTAACAAAAGTGACTCCTCCACATACTCTTTTAGACTGACTGATGAAAAATGGGCCCAACATGCCCAAACTGCTCTCCAGGGCTCCAGGTGGGTTTTGGAGAAGCCCCTTTGGGGTTTAGGTGCCTGACTTCTGTTGTCCACCCACAAAGGGTATGCTTTGGGAAGTGATTTCCTCCATGAATTGCTCTCAAACATCATCCTGGCAACTTTTCTACCAGAAAATATCAAATTACTGTTGCTTCCTGGGGGCTGTGTGACTAGAGGAAAATTTCCTGAATGTCAGACAGGAAAGTTAAGTCTAGGTGGACCAGGGAGAAGGAAATGGATCAGGGGCACACAGGCTTTACAAGAAAAAACAGATGGAAAAGACACCCTAGAAACAGTGAATATTTACCAGAAGGCATTTGAAAAATAAGTTGTAAGTACTACCAAGTGAGGTTGAATTTATGGTTTTCCATAAAGACTGAGCAGATTTTTTGGAGCTGGCTAGCTGCAGAGTCAAGTAATTCCAACAGCCTGTGAGCATTCACTGCGATTGCTGTGGCTAACAGTCCACATGCATAAACCTGCCCATATCCTTTCAGAAAAAGCCATTTCCCAATCCCAATATCTTTGCAATAAAGCTTGAGGGCAGGAGGAGAACCTAACCAGACAATTTATTTTTTCCCCCCCAGACAGGAACAGTGTTGTCTTTGTATTCCAGATCAAACCTGGAGAGTTCATGAGCAAAGCCTTGTTTTTCTGGCAACCAGACTGTTAAACTCATTGAAGGATTTGAAGAAACAAGACTGCTCACCCCTGACTTTGTGCTATTAAAAATGTTTACTACACTGAGCTAACAGCAAAACAATGGTTCTCCTGCAGCTAAGAGTCCCAGAGGGAGAAAATGCATTTTTAGTGTTTACTACCTGTAGTTAGGTGAGGTTGGGTTTTCAGCAGCATGTGGGACTGCTCACACCCAGCTCTTTATCAAAGCAAAGAGCATGTGTCTGGTTGCCATTATTTATAGCAGGGCAGATAATAGGCAGTGATTTATCTCATGGGAAAACACACAGTTTCTCACTGGTGCTGACAAAGCCCTGCATCTTCACTATGTCTTCATAAGGACAGTCTCTAAAAGCAGAAGCTCATTAAAAATGAGGGAAAATGCATTCCTGCTTTCTCTTCTCCACCCAGCACAGCCCTAACTTTCTCAGAAGAAATTGCACTTTTCAGTGAAGTGAGCTGAACCTTCAGCCATAAAAGCAAAGATAGCAAAAGAAAGGAAAACAAATCTTTGTGTGCTTTATTATCTACAGTAACATTTTAAATCCACGCCGGTCTCTCCTGTAACTCACTAGAAACAAATGAATTTTTAGCAATTATTTAACAGTAACTCACATGACAGCTGTGAAGCAAAAAATGTTTGGGAACAAGTGAAATGTCATAATCATTACCACAAAACAAGTTTAAAACTTTAGCTATGTCAGAGATGCAACTGATTAAGTTTTAAAAAATGAATTACTACGAAGTACACTACAAATACTTTTCATCACACTTTCAACATGTACACAAACTGACACAGCCTTTTTAATGTCATAAAATCTTGCTCAGAGCAGATTTAATGAGAGTTAAAAGGGAAAAAAAAGTATTTACAATGTCTCACAAACAACTACCACTAATGTTATTTGACAGGAAGGAATAGAGAATATCTACTTATAACCAAAGAATAAGCAGAGGTTTTAGAGCTTCATGAAACCCAGCAATTTGGAGTACAGTGATTTGCTTTGTTTCTGCTCTTTTCCCCATCTTAGAATCATTAATACAGCTGCCACAAAATTTTACCTGAGCTAAATATGACTCATAAATTATGGCTAAATTCATTGCCAACTGGCCCCAGTTTACATGAATAGTTTCCAAAACGCAATGAATCCCCTGACAAAACTCCAGGCATGGTTTCTGGTTTCCTAGTAAAAGTTTTCCTGGACCCCATGCTCTCCTGCATGATGGCTGTGCTCTTACAGTTAAAATAGCCTGAGGGAGTCAGATTTATGTCTGTGCAAAAAGACCAGAACCCAGACAATGCACATTATTCGACACCATAAAAATAGAGACATTAAGACAATGAAAAAAACCAAACCCAAAAACAAACCCTGAAGTAGAACTATAACACATCCATACAGAGCACTAGTGAACAGCTGCTGGTGTTAGTGCTGGAAGTATTTCAAATTTTAGCTGCAAAGTGGAACTCTCTACATCATATTTAGCCTTGCCAAGAAAATCACAATTCTCTCCTAATATTATCAAATAATAGGGTCTTTCCAATTTGACAAAAACATGCACAGAAGAGAACAGAGGAAAGAGAAGAAATGTCCACAATGAGAGGAAATGGAAGCACAGGCCTCCTCCTTATTGATATTTTCATCTGAAACACTCCAATATCACATCTATTTGCTTGGAAACATTTTGGACACCAAATAGTGGGAGAAGGAAATGAAGAGTTGCACAATAGATAATTTTTTACAATTAGATTAGGACAGAACATGCAATAAGAAGGAAATCCTTTCAAGCAGGGGTATAATTGTGTGCACGTTCTGACCCTTATCCCATTTCCATCTGAGACTAGGACAATTTTGCTGCAAGTTTTCTAGGCAACAGCAGTAGGGTCTCAGCAATAAAGTGGGATGTATCTTCCCCTCCTGCCTTTCACATGTTTTGAGTTTCTTATCTTTACTACTGGGAAGTGAAGATTCGCTCACTGCTGAGAGTGTTAAGGCTAAAAATACTGCCAGGCCAAAAAGCTCATGGTGGAGATGATGAGAAATTCCTTTTGGTTTATGTGCCCAGAAGCTGTGCTCCAACATGCCTGGGAGGGATGCAATTTTGCAATTTTGCAGTCAGACAACTACCAGCTCAGTGGTGAAAAGTTGTTCATTTTCCACAACCCAACCAACTCAACAGCTTCTCCTCACACATCTCCAGCCCTTCTCCACATGGGAAGTGGCACCACCTGCCCATGGAGCTTTTAAGCTCCTAAAAAAGTGTGTTGGTGGCACACAAGCCCCACAGGGCTCCTGCTTGCCTCTGCCTTTATTAAAATAAGAAAGTTTGACTATTAGTGAGTGAAGAACAGAAAGGTTGAAGGGGAGGCTGCATTTGAGTTGGCTCATTTTAATGGATGAGCAGCTTAGGAGTGATGAAAAGGACTCAGCTCAGTCTCTCAAATTAGCAGACATGTTCGTGTACTTACTGTTTGCACCCTGCTTTTTCTCTGTCCCACTCTCTACTCAGCTGTTGCACGATAGTTTTTGAAGTGTTGTCTTCGTTCAGCGACCACAAATCTTTGTCTTCCAGAGGCCTTTTGTACCCCTTAATTACCATGCTGCACATATGGAGAAAAACAGCCCAATTCAGTTTGGAAAACAGTACTTAAAGCATTGCCAGGAGCTTTAGGACTATTAGGCTAACAAAAACAAGAAGATACTCCAGAGAAAGAAAGATGGGAGAATAATTATCACCCTTTGTTCCTTTTTATTGGTGTTTGCAATTAAGGAAAGGACATGATGTATTTCTAATTACATGTATTTTATTGAAAACACCACTTCAGAAAAAAAAAAAAAGGACAATAAAAACCAACTACCAGAAGCATTTGGATGAAATTGTGGTGTTAAATAGAAACAGTGAAGCTTTAGAAGTGAAAATAATGAAGTTGATCTGTAATAACTGTCAGAGGTGAACAAAATGCAAAAGTGGAGCTCACTGGAGTTAAAGGAAAATCAGATTTTTCTGAAAACTACAGTTCCTCAACTGTAAGAGGAATTTTGTCAAGGATACAAACATCCTAGTTGTCCAGAATCTCACTGGGGAAGCTGAACATTCTGGAAGTTTAGAAAGTTCTCATCCTCTCACTAAAAAGAACTTTACAGAGCTGTTACCAGGACAATAAATTAACATGGGTGGAAGAATGAAGATCTCAACCACTGTGGAAAAACTGGGTCTTAACAGGAGCTCTGACAGCTGCTCCACTTCTTTACCTTGGAGCAGCAGGCCCAATCTCAAATTTGCACCTTTGATACACTCACCTTTTGTCTGCAGCCCCAGCTGGTGGCAACCATTTATGTACATAACCCAGTTTACCTTCCCTTTCACACAGAATAAAAATTATAAAAAAAGCACTCACCCATGAACCTCAACAGGAAATAAAATGCACCTTCAGCTGGGTGAAAGGCTGCCACAATTTATCCTGTGGAGCACAGAGCTACATCTTGGTTGAGGTTCTATTCCAGCATGTGCTGAGCACTGCCAGGCTGCACATCCTATTTGTAGTGATCCTACTTTGCAGAGAAAAAGTTTGGGCTCTGTGTTTCTAAAAAGGCAAATGCTCAAAGTGCTGACACTGCTGTGGATGAAAGAGCATCCAACATCAGCCACTCACAGAAGGAAAATCTCTGTACTGCTCACTCTGTGCGACACAGATCAAAAGCAGGTTTTGGGTTTCTCAGCTGCCCAACAGCTTGAAGAGAAAACTCACCTTGTAAACCACCAAAATGTCAATCTTGACAGGAAGCCTGAATTTAACTCCGGACATGGGTTCTAGAATGAATTTATGGGGGGAAAAGACAGAAAATAAATAAGGCAAGACATTTACCATTACTTTAATATGACAACAGTCTATTTTGATAATTTTTGGCATATTATATGGTATATTACATGTACATACCTATGTCCTAACGAGACAGAAAATTGATTTCTTTTATTTCCCATGTCACACTGAACTCCTTTTACATCTAAAAATTGCTTCATATACTGCCTTTAAATCACACCTATAAAGTGAAATGTCATTCTACAGTTTCTGAGATGTTCATTTTAGGACATGAGCTCAACTTCTCTCTCAGCTTGGTTCAAACATAAATCCAATTATAGAGGCTATTTCTGAATCAGAGAAGAAATTTAACCTGTGACACCACTAATATCTTCTGTCACTAATGTTTTTCCATATCTGTTCTCAACACAAATAGAACTCATTTATTAAGACAAACCTCATAGACTTTCACTAACTCGAGATGAATGTTAAGCAAGTAGAGCACCATAACCTCAAAAAATCCTCTTGAAATAATTATTATTACACTTCAGTGCTCATAAATATAATTTACACTGCTGTGAAGCAGCAAACAGGAAAGCTGCTTTCACTACACAGCTTCAAGCCATTTCTGATGACACAGACAATGGAAAAAGACTCCAAATCCCAATATTACCCTCCATACTCAATGTAAGAGGGTCACTAAGTACTGCCATCTCTATGACAATCCAAAGCTGCTTTCAATGACAAGTACTCTCAGTGGAACTTTCAAAACACCATATAGTTTGTAAAATCCAAATAAACAAAGTGAAAAATACTTACAGAATCTGTATTAACAGGGGAAAAAAATGGAGGCTTCTCTTTAAAACAGGAAAGTATCAGCTCAATGATTATCAAAGCAAAGTAGACGTAAAATGTGGTAAATCTGAACCTTTCGTTTACATGGTCCTAGAGGGAAAAGAAACACTGTGAATGACAATTTTATTGTACTTCCAAGGTCCCCCTTCTCTCTCTCTCTCTCTCTCTCCTTTTTCACTGCTTCTTATGGCAAATCCTTTCTTCCTCTACACTTGAATACTGAAAAGCAGTTCCTAGCACAAATTATCTCACAAAAGCATGCTTGTACCCTGACAAGTGCCTAAGAACATGCTTATCTCCAAGCTTTTCATTAAATCATGTCGAGTTCAAAGTGCTTATACATTTTCACTGCATGCAGACACCCTCTGGAATCAGGTCTACATAACATCCTTTTAAATTACCTCTGGGGGTTCTTGCAAGATTATGTCTTAAGCATATGAATTGTCAACCCTGATCAGAGAACATCCTTTCACTTTAATATCTTGTCACTGGCAAGCACTGAGTGTTAAATACTTCCAGAAGAAGCTGCAGAAAAACCACTGCATTGCATAATAGGAGTCCCATCTGCTCTAGAGATATTTCTTCTCCTAATCATGAGTCTGCAGTTTACCTAAAACTTCTTTTTGTGAGGATATGTCCTTTATGCAGCTCTTTCATGCCCTAATGCCATTCTGAATGTTCTCCTTCTGAACATTCTCTTTAAGCCTTAAGTGCAAGAGAAGGAATATTTGGTTCTGGGCAGTCACAGGAGGAGAAATGTTACCCAGAGCTCTGCACCCACAATTTCAAGATGATTACGGATTCAGACATTGACAGTCCAATATTTTCACTCATTAAAGCTGCCTTCTAAGTGGTGTTTGAAATGGTCTCAGCAGATTGCAGCTGGTATCTGACCAAGTTCTGCCCAGGTTCTCAGTTAAGGTTTAATTCAATCTCTGCTGGAATATTTACAAAAGCCTGCTACAGGAAAATCTGTGCTAACAGGATAATGCTGCTAATATCACAAAGAACCAAGAATCAAAACAAGAAATCACCAAACAGAATCAACACTGATTTCACTGAGGAGAAGCAATCATCTTAATGTTTTTCCAAGCACTCTTCTTCTCTCCCAGGCTTTGATGATCTAATCACTGGAGCAATCTGCCTTGCCCTACTTAGTGAAATTTGTTTCTGTGAAAAACTCAGCAAGTTTCTTACTGTGGGAGAAACTGCTATGTTTTCAAACAGGAATTGTAACAGTCCAGATTTCTTTCCTCTCCCTCCAACCTTCTCTCTATTTCCAGCCCCAGTGGAGTCAAAATTCTGTCCTCAGCACATCAGGCACTGACACAAGGAAGCCCACGGAGCTGTCTAATGTGGCCAAGCTGCCTAAGCAAAAAAGGAACTTTACATATTAAACTGTGTCCTTTCTGATTACTGCCTATCCTCATTTAAGCAAAAGGGAAAGATAAAAAAAAAAGACAGGAGTCTGTTCACATACACACAGAGTCATTATTGCTCTCTCATGTCTATCAGGTTACCAGTACAGCCCTGGGCTAAGCAAAATCTGCTTTTTGACATTGCCTGAGTCATCCAGTTCCCTTCTAGCTACACAAGTCTGAGTCGGGACAACAGAACCAAACTCCTTTTTCTCCCTGGCAAAACCTGAGCTCAGATCTGACTCCAAACTCAGGTGATTAATTCTTTTCACACAGATATGGATGCTACATTTCCTATTCTCCAGGTGCTAACAAGGATGGCTCGTTACCTGTGGTGTTGCTGTCATGATCTTTGACCTGAAGGGCCCCATGGCACAAAGCACAGACAAAAACCAGAAGATAATGAGCACTCCAGAGGACTGAATTCCTCTCAACCTTTCGTACTGGATAAGCAGTGTGGCTAAGAGCTGTAAAAGTAAATACAGGAACACATGAACACAACCCCATCCCAGTGCTCCCCCTCTTTGCACTCTCAGCTGGCAGCTCTTAGAGCCAGCACTGACTGGAAGGACTGTAGAACCTCTCTGAAATGAGCCCCACCATGACTTCACACATGGAGGCAAAACCTCCACCATCGAAGGAGAGCAGCAAATAACTATGAAATAATTTGTTTTAGTGTCTTCAGAGTGTCAGCTTCAGAAAAACCTTTGCACATAGACCTGGGAACAATTAAATATTAGCTACAAACATTTTAAACAAATGTAGGAGATGCCATTTCTCCAATCCAGATGGACCATCAGGACTTGTCTAGAAAATGAGATTTTTAAAAATAATTAACCAAGGGAATGAAAAAACTTAATGGGCAAATTTTACTGCTTTATTTTTCATACAACAGCCACAAGCCTGCTTGTTATCCTAGCCAAAGCCAACTTGTTTTGTTTAATGGAGGAACAAGAACCAGATAACAGACACAGTTTCACAAAGTCCAATACTGTACTGAACAATGCACAAGCCATGCTCTATTGTATCTCTCTATTTAGGCAAAGTCCTATTCAAATTCTCCCCAGCCCTGGATCAAAAGCCTGGAGAAACAGGTGAAAGCAGGTTGGAAGGCAGAACAATCTCTACGTTATAAACATTTGAATTTCCAAAGCTGAATCTACTTGAGAGAGAGAGTTGTGACTCCAGCCTTTTCAGGAGCAACATTTGCTTCAGTGATACTAATACTAATAATTCAGTTAAAAGAGGTCTGGATGAGACAATGAAGGCAAAGGGGCTTTTCATCCTTCATCTGTGTAAGAAAAAGTTATCCATACTGGTCACAGTGAACAGAAACAGCTACTAACCACAGTGATGCCAACGACCAGTGGAGTTACAAAATAGACTGGTGGAGGGGTTCTGTTTTGCAGGACCTCGTGGAAGGAGTAGAAGAGATCTGCCCAGCTCACACACCACAGCAGGACACCAAACAGCTGAGAGGAGGCAAGCAGAAACAGCATTTGGTAAATTCCTCTCCAGGGGAGGTCAGAGAGCTAAAAAAAAGCCCCCATTCTGATTCCCAGATTCCCAGCAAAACAAAGGTGTGAAACCACAGTCACAGCACTGATCAGCTGCAGTCTGATGAACTGTCCCACTGCACCCAAAACAAGGATCTCATCTCAAATGCTCTGAGGGATTTGCAATCATTACCAATAGAAAGAATAATGTACTTGCCTGGATTTCCCCTCCATTTATGTTTGATTGGAAACACAGGCAGCATCCAGAGTAAAGGCAGACATGCCCTAAAGCAGAGCCTGCTATTTTTCTCCGGGAATAACCTGAGTTATTTAATGGCCTATGGAAAGCAACTTTCTTGCTTTTCTTACATCCAGCCACTCACAGACCTGAGGGGCTGCCAACACCAGGAACCTTTTAAGCACAGAGATGAAATCACGTTGCTATTTGGTGGAGAGAGTGGCTTGAAAGAACCCTCCTCATGCTTACTTTCACAAAGAGATACAATTCCCACTAAACCTACCTTAACTCATCTTTGTTTTGCAGCTTTCAGTGATTTAAACATTAATTAAGGGTGAAGCAGCACAGTTTTGGCTCACAAAGGGGGATTGCCAAAGGCAGAGCAATCATTTCTTCCCCCTACCCAGAAAGGTGGGCTCCAAGGAAGAATTTCCTTCCTCAGCGTTCTGGATGTACACCATTCCTATGAGCAAGCTCTTCAGTATGATAAATCAGAGGGAAACTAATTTAAACTCTTCTGCAGCACTCCCTTGGATGCTGAACTCACAAAAAGGAATTCTGCATGGCATGTGGGGCATTGCAAAGAGCTCTCACCGTCTTGAACCTGCTCAGCACGGACAGCACGATGTACCCTCGCTTGCTGCGCCTCAGGTAGAGAAGGTAAAAGGGTAAAGCACTCCACAGGTAAATGCTGGGGATCCAGGCCAGGATGGTGTTCTGGAAACATGGTGTCAGGTCTGGGTTATCTGTGTGTATTGTAAGGTTTGAATCCTGGAAGAAGGACGAGACACGTTTATTAACAGAGAGGCAGAAGCGCTGCCAACTGGAATATCTGCTTGAATGAAGTTGTATTCAGATCCTGATGGAGTTAGCACATGGCCTGAGTAAGAGCTTTCCCAAAATACTTACCCCAAGCACTTGTGGTTAATCTGCTCCAGTGAAAGGCCTAAGTACAGCTATAAATAGGGCAAAACCTGAAAGAGAAAGTTTCTGCCCTACTGTATTTCAGAGCTGGACATATATTTTGTAGCATACAATCCCCTTTTGTTTCTGTCTTTGCCAAGGCTTAGTTACAGGTGCTGGTAACACCATGTTCCTCAGGCATTCCCAGCCAGGAGTGCCTCTGCTAAACAAAGCTCTTGAGGAAAAGTCCTCCACCTGAGAACTCATCCAGCAAGAATTCCAGCACTGGACAAAATTATCAGATTTAGACCAACCTTATGCTGACCTGGGAAAATTCTCTCAATTTATCACTAATTCTTTGTCCTTCTTACTCATATGCCTCCAGCTTTAATTGCTTCCCTGCTCCAAACAAAAGCAAAAGGAATGTACTGAACATGCAGGTAGGAATCAGGTTTTCTTGGAAACATTTCAAGTAATGCTTTGCAGCTGTGATCCTGGACGCCACAAGCCACATATGTACACTACCTAAAGATCTGAATGCACCCCATGCAAACACAGTTACACAAGTCCAGGCTAAAACAGAACTTTCAGTATGGTGAAGAGAAACTTTGTTTTAATCAAACCTCCTGGAAATTCACAACTTGGATTTTGCCATCTGATGTGTCATCTTACATGTGGTAGATAAATACCTACTTGCAGGGAATGTAAAATGACTTTGTTGTACTGCCATTAACAAGATGATGATAAAACTAAGATATCCCTGGTTCAAATATACCTTATAACAGTTTACTTCATTATTTTTGGGTGTGAGCTCTCTGCAGAAGTGTTTCAGCTGCACTGAGCCACTTCTCATCCCTTGTGGCAGACTGCTCTGAAAATCAATTCCTCAAAGTATTTCCAGTCCTTCTTTTGTTTACCAACATGAAAGAGATCGAATGCTGAAAGCAGTGGTTGATTTCAGGAGAACTGAAGAGCCACAATCTGCAGAGGATCTTTGCATGGCACTGGTGATCTGTCAGGAGGTATGTGCCTCTCTGAACCTATCCCCAAGCACATGAGCGAGCTTGTTAAGTGTAATGAGACTACAAAGCCTTGGCTGGGTGCAGGACAGTCTGGCTGAACTGTGACACATTTGTCATTCAGTGCTTCAGCTTTGGCAGTGGTGAAGGTTGGCCCAAATCCACCAGCTCCACATCTGAACCGTGCCCTTTGCGCAGCTGCTGCCTTTCCAGCCAAGAAATGGCTTTTTTTGGAGGCACTCAGGCACCCAGCATGGGCCAGCAGAATAAAACCAGCCCCAATTACCTCAACAGGTTTGTTCAGACCTCTGGCAACCTTCAGCCACAAATCCACAACACAAGGGCAATTACACAGCAATTCAAACACAAGATCAAAACAAAACTCCATCCCCACATGCAAATTATTTCTGTGTTTTCCTCCAGTGAGCAGGTCTCTGGCACCAGAATGGATGATAACATTTAAAGAACACCCATTTTCTGGCTCATCATCAAAACATTTCAGCATCTCTAACATAATAAGCTCCTCTAGTAGCTACCCTGCCTGGGGCAGGAGATGCCCTGTAGAAGTTTGGAGCTCTTTAGTTCCCAAGTAGGAGCTTATCTACTCTCATTTATTCAACAAAATACTAATTTCCTCTTTAAATTACATGTGATTTAGCAATGTCTGGAGCATGTTTGCAATTGTATTCCTCTTGCTTATTGGAAAAAATCCTGGAAAAGGAAAGCAGACAAAGAATAGCAATAACTGAAGCACAGAATAAAACAAAGACTCTGTTTAAGGGAAAAGATACTGAAAGGAACCCCATGTCCCCCTCCCCCCCTTTTTTTAATTTAAACTTTTCCTATAAGACCAAAATGTCCACAAATAGCTTTCTGTCTGACAGCAACCTAGAAACTGCCCCAGATGTCCATTAACTTCTGAACTGAACACAAGCTGCCTATTGTATCCAAGACAGACTGCAGGGCTGCCAAGCCATTGGAAGGTTTTCATTTACTCTTATTTAAACAAGGCAAAGGGTCTGCACTTCTGAATGTAAAAATGTAGCTGGCCAGAAACCAAAAATTCTGTCCTAAAAAAAAACCCCCCCAAAAAAAAGAGTAAGATCTTGAGATTTGGTAGAATTATCCCTGAGAATGAAGGTGGAACATTTCCAAAATCATGTGAAACCAGAGGAAACAGCAGCCACGTAATGGCCAACAAGAACCCACTACTCCCATGGCACGTGGCAACAGGGATGTGGGCTGAAGGAGAGACCTGGGGCCAAGGTAACAGGACTGACTACTGGCTTCTTGGTGATGGTTTTCCAGGTCCATTTCCATTCTGGATCAGATAAATAAGCTTTCCTGGAAAAGATCTGTTTCTGTAAGGATCTGCTTCTGCTCTGAGAGCAGACTGTTCCCATCCTGAATAGGAGAGGGGTCCCTGTTAGAAGACACATTGCATAAAACTTAAGCTGTTGAATTCTATACAAATAACTCTCTCCTTGAGACCAGACTGGAGTAGACTAATGTTGCTATATGTCCTGGGATAGAGTTCTTAAGTATTTATTTTTTTAAATATGCTTTTATTTATTTTTTTCCTAGTAAAAATGCTCTCTTTTTTGTTGTCTCTCTTTGCATACAATTATGTTATAATAATTATATTTTATATCAATTATTAAACTGTTCTTGTCTCAACCCATGGGATTTACCTTTTTTCCAAGTCTTCTCCCATCCCAGCAGGGAAGTGGAAGAGATTAGTGAGCAGCTGCTGGCTGGGGTTAAATCATGTATGACAGTATGCTTCATGTAGCAAGGACTCTACTTATTATTACTTTTAAATCAGCGCTTCTTCAAGTTGTGTTTTTCATCAAGCAGGATCTGTCTTCATGGAGCTGGAAGTTCCACTTTACGGCTTTATAATAATCACCACACTGACAGCATGTATTCCAACATCCACTCCGATCCCAAACGATTCATTTTGAGTCAGAATCCGACACAAAGGCTCAATACAATCTCTCCTGACTAAGCCAACTTTGTTACATATTGCTAAATACCCTTCAACGCAGCAGTGCAGTTACAGAACTCCACCCTGGAGAACAAACACAAGAAGCAACGGCTGGAGGGACACATCAGCTCTTGGCCTCCTGTCTTCAAGGCTCCTGCTTTAATCTGGCTTTGCCTTTCTGAACTCTGTCCTGGCAAACAGCAATTTGGAATGTTTCTTGTTGAGGGTGAAAATACCCACTCTGGACTGCCTGGGTGTGAGGGTTGTCTCTGGACTGGCTGCTGAGAGAGGTCTAACACACACACGGATGTTGGAGCACCCCTGTTCCTTGGCTCATGGCTCTGTGCTCTCCTGAGAGCTGCTCGCCTTTCCCTGGCCACCACAGCTCTGCCCTTTGGTGGCAAACCACTGAAAATACCCTGCAGGCAGCTCTGTCACCCGGGGCTGTGGGCACCCAGCCACAGGCACTTCCCCCTCACTAGGGGAAGTACTCAGCAGCAAATGCTGGGAAACACAATTTTCTCCAAAAAGCTCATCCCAGGGAAAGCACAAGAGCCAGCATGTCCATCCCAGCCAGCACTGCTGTCATCCCACTCACCCACAAACAAGTGTTGAGGACAACCACCTGTGACCTATTACAAACCCAGACTCACTGTGCTCTGCAGCTTCTCCTGACTGCCAAATGCAGCAGCTTTCCCTTGGATGCAGGATCCTTGGATGCTGGTGAGATACAGCAGAAACCACTANTGCCAAATGCAGCAGCTTTCCCTTGGATGCTGGTGAGATACAGCAGAAATCACCAAACCACTACACTGAACTCCCTGGGCACGCAATTTGCTTTATCCTCTAGTACTAAAAATAATGCAAACACCCATGGGAAAAGATTAGAGATGCTTGTTACAGCTTCACAGCAGAAAAGGGGTCTCTTGGAGTCTAAAACTTGTAAATTAGTGGGGCTTTTTCCTCATCAGTTAAGGATGCCATTGACAAGGGCCCTTGCCACACCTTACTCACACCCATCACTCCAGTCTGTCTTTGGATAAACATAATTCTTGTATTAAGGGCTATCTGAGCAGCAGGACTTGCATTTAAAAATATATGATCTTCAATTAAGGGAAGGTATTCAACAGGGGAAGCTCTGAGCAGCATTAAATCTGCTCTAACACTTGGTGCTCCTCTGGAAAAGAACATTGCTATTGAAAAAGCCATCCTCGAAACTGATAATGCCTTTAAAAGAAGTAAAAGTTCAGTGGCACGAATCTTGGGCTTCCTGCACATCATCCATTAAAGCATTCAAAGAACAAACAGAAAGCTTAAAACTCAGCTGCAAAACAGAGACAGGGAAATTCCTCTCTGTCCCTTTCCTGAAATCCCCAAATGATGTTAAAGAAGCCTGAAAAAGACCAGCTGGAGTTTTGGTCTTAAGTCTAAATCAACTCCTACTCCACTACAGAAGCTTCAAATAAACCTGCCTCACACTGGCTTTACCCAGCAGTAAAAATAATTGCTGATGATGCCTTGGAGTGGCTACCTAGGACAGAAGCTAGACAGAGTTAGAGAATAAAGTAGGTGTTTATTAAAGGCCTTCAACAGACACACCTTGGGCAGTGCAAAGCCTCCCAGAGGCTGCACCCAAGATGGATGATGGTCACAAGTTTTTCAAACAGATATAAGTTTGGTTTATTTGCATATCAGGGGTTAATTGTCCAATTACAGCTTCAGGTAATGAAGTCACATTCTCCCAGTTTGCTCCCCCTCAATTCACTTTTGTTTATACATTTTGGAGGCAGAGGGTGTCCTTGAATCTCAGACTTGGAAGGATTGTTCAGTCTGACCAAAATGTGAAGAGAGCTTACTGGCACTCTAGAAGGACTTCAGAGTTATACACTAATGCTAAAAAATACAAAAGCTGAAATCTTGAGGCATCACTGATACTGCAGTAATGCTCCTCAAACAGCAACAGACAGCACCCAAACGCTAGGAAAGCATCTCTGCAGTGTCAAGCACGTATCCTTTAAATGGATACATGTTTCTCTCTAAATTCCTACAGCACCAGAAGAATGGTGAAAAGCACAGGGAACACAAACCCAACCTTTATCTGCTGGAACAGGGGCCCTTGGGCTGGCGTCATTCACACCCTACCCAAGGTTTACACAAACCCTATCAGTGATTCCAAGCCAGTTATCACCAGTTTGCATGTTATGGGAGATTAACAATCAAACTGGAAAGCTGGCCAGGAAGGTACACATCCACTACTGAAGATAGGGAAGTGAATAACTGAAAGTAACAATGCTTCCCTGTGGTACATTAACATGGGAATGGTTTCTCATGTAGAACAAATCGTTAGTAGGAATTAAAATGCAAAGCAGACTCTCCCTGCCCTTCTTTTGCCCTTAGGTCTGGTCAATACTCTGCCAGGGACTTTCATTTGCACAGCCTGGGAGAAAAAATAAATAAAAGGAAAAAAAAATCAAAAGGAAAGGAAAGAAATAAAAAGGATGTCTTTCTCTTGGCTCTACCACACAGCCTCCTGCCAGGAATGAGAGTGGATCTGAACTGCAACACTAAAAACTACCAGGGCTCAGTCTCAACTACAGTACAAGCTTCATCTTGGCCTCTCCATGTCTCACCTCCCATTTCTACCTGGTATCCATCTCCTCTGCTTGCTCCCTGTTAATAAACTCTTTGGTACCAACTCTAATAGTAATTTTAGAGCATAAATGCCAGCAAGTACAGCTCCAGGCCTCCAGAAGAGTCCCAGTTTCAGATGGGCTTTTCAGAGCACCATCATCCATTTACATTTCCAATTAATTACCCTTACAGAAGGAGTTGGATGCTTCATTAATCCTGAGTGGCAGCTGCACAGCTCAATTCCATCTCATGATGACAGAACAACCTTTCCCCTACCTGGTAAGGGCAAGAGGTAACAACACCCTTCACTGCAGCAACACTGCCCAGAAAGAAGGTGGGGTTCAGGGACACAAGCATTTACAGTTCTGCATGAACCACACAGTTAATAACCAGAAACGGTGTTCTTCTGTTTTACAAAGCTCACTGCACCAGTTCTCTACGTAAGTGAGGGACACTGGGAAGGATGCTGAACTTTGTTTCCTAGTAATAAAAGGATCTTTAGTGGCTTATTTTAAGTGATCAAATAGGTCTGGCACAAGGCCAGAGCCGGTAGGAGTCAGTTTATTATCGTGGAGTACCTTGAGTTTCATGATACTAACGCTACTAACCATGCCATGTACTTGAGGACTACACATAAGTGCTAGGCAGTAATTTCCTTTTTTATTCTCCTTTCAGTTTTCGAGTTTTAAGATTAGAAGTTTGGAGTTTCTTTGCTGTCAGGTACAAAAATAAGACAGGATGGAAAAAAAGGCAGGTTCATATTCTCCACAGCCACGGGAGCCCAGGTAATGGGATTTTTTTCCTTCAGAAAAGCACCTGCAGCCTCAGGGAGGCAGTGAAGGAGACCACACTATATATATTTGGATCTAAGACCACATACACCTAAAGTGAAAGTAAAATCCACCTACTGCAGCTGTTTAAGTAACACAGTCCTCTTGCTTGGAGAGAATGACACTTTTTACTTCTGGAGGGGAGGGCATGGTGCAACCATACAGGTAAAAATGCTCAAGAATCAAAAGCAGGATTGATAAGAAAATGAAACAGGATTGTTCTACACTAGGAAGTTTCCAAGTGCCTTTTACAATTGACCAAAGCTATGTACTGTTGGGGAGAAAACTTCCTGTTACTGAAATCACTGATGGCATTTCCTATGGCCTTGTGCAAACACCAGTAAAGGAGTGGGGTGCCAGTTACAGACCAGTGGGATAATGGCTGGAGGGGGAAATATCCTTGATTTAAGTCATCCCATCTCCTTTCAGTTAAAGGAATTGGGTTAATTTAAGGATCAACATGAATGTAGCTCAGTTGAAGAGACAGGAACAGCTCAAACAGCTGTGAATGGCACAGTCCCACTGTAAAGCCATTTTAAGCCAGCTCATCCAGTTGGGCTGATGTATACTACTAATAAAAAGGATTATCACAGAAAAATTGTCATCAGTGCTGCTCTGAGAGCAGTTGGAAGATATATTAGAATAAAAATCATTCAACTAGGGGGAAGAGGAGAGAATTTTTATTTTAATTGCACAAATGTCTAATGTATTCTCAGTTTCAAAGAGAAAAAGTAAATTATTTCAGAAACTAAATGACTTTTGAAACAACTGCCATGAAACAGTTTCTCTTCTCTATCTCCTTCATTCTGATCTAATTCAGGGCTTTATGACACTGGCACGTGACATTACCATAAATTATCTAAATTTTATTGCTTTGATTTCACCTCTCATGCAGCCACAAGATTAGCACAGGGACAAGATGCCAGCTCACACGGGCCCAGCATGGAATCAGGGCTGTTGGTTGTTCAAAAGCCTGGGCACATGCCTGGGAAGATCTCTGGCTCATGGCCACTCTGCTCTCCTCAAGTTCAGCCAAGGAATTTGAAGTGGATGGATAATGGCCCATCACAGACAAGGTGGGGTCAGGAGACAAATCAAGCATGAGCTTGCTGGGAAAATCAAAGATCTCATTTAATATATTTTTCCAAATAATTTTTTAAATTAAAAAAATTAAATTTAAACTCTAATGGTCTCCTTATTTTAATACATTACAAATTTGCACATGTTGAAAGGAAAGGATTATCTCTCCCATGACACAGCAATTTGCCTGACAGGTAGGTGAGGCCCATCTCAAAATGCTTTATATTCCTAAGTACAGCAATTAAATTTTAGCTGTATTTTAAGGAGCTCCTCATGGGACTCAGATTTAGTTCCAACATAATTTTTTTTTCTTTTATAGCATTCCAAAGTCCCAGACACCACAGCTGCCAGCTGTGTCACATCAGCTAAAATGGCCCAGGGAGGAACAGTTGTGTTGAAAACTGGAGTTTCATTAATTGACATTGTCACCAAAGGGCTCACTTGATACTGGCAGCTTTCAGTGGTATCAAGTTTTGCTCACAGCTCTCAGATCCATATTTTGTCTTTCCCAAAAATGGTCAAATCGAGGTTATTTGACTACAGTCTTGCCATTTACACACAGATGAATGGTATCAGGTCCAGGCTAATACTCCAAAGTATAAATATTTATATTTACACTGCTCCTGACACTGAGAATCTCTGGCCCCAATCAATTAGCAACAGCTTCCATTCAACTCACATAAAAATCCAAAAAACTTGGGAGAATTTGAGCTTGAGTATTTAATTGATTTTAAGTTCAGGATGTTGCCAACCCAGCTACCCTTTTGAGAGAGCATAACTTCACAGATTTGATGTCTGAAGGAACTATTAAAGTCACCTTGTTTGATCTGCCACCTAACATGAGAAAGAACACAGGTACCTCATGCAGTTATTTGTGAAGAGATTTACAGGTGTGGGATTCAGCTTAAGTTGGATGCAGCTAACAAAGATTTTATAGAGATCTGTATCATGTTTAAATATCTATAAACACTGAACATTCTGTGTTTAGCACAGGGTGGCAGAAGGGGAAGCTAAAATATAAACAACAGCCAGTCTGGACCATACCACCCAACTGCAGGATCCTTCTTGGCAGTGATCTCCTATCACCTTCTGCTGCACTCATCCTCTGCTGGAACTGACTGAGCTGAAAATACAATGGAATTGTTCAAATTAAATGTTTTAGTATTAATTTAGGGCCAAATCACATAAGTTGTGGGAGGGTTTAATTAGACTTATACACATGCTACAAATGTACACTCTTTGTCTCTTCCTTGAAAGAAATATTTCTGCCTTACTACAGCTATCCTGAGTCATCTTCAACTACAGAAAATTTAAGCATGATGCAGCAAAAGAGGAAGTTATGCAGAAGGGAAACTTCTGGCAATTTGGAAATGCATTTTCCTGCTCTGTTGGTTCAGAGAGAAGCATGACTTTTAGCCCAAGTCCACCAAAATTTGACAGAATGACTCAAGGTGAAGGAATACTCACAGAGCTAAAGGTTAAAGGCGTGCTTTGTACGGGACTTTCACAAACCCAATACTGAGGTATTGTTTACTCTTGAGAGTTGCTGCAATTTCCTGCTGGATTACTCAAGAGCCTCTGGATGAAGAAGGAGCCAGCACTCCACATGGGATGAGGAAAAGCAAGACATCTGTCAGGATACCAAGACACAGGGAGAGCAAGGAAACCGAGCTGTCAGCTGAGCAGTACCAAAAGGAACTGAGAAATTGTGGTCTTCCCTTTGAAATGTTCTATCACTTGATCTCTCATTTCCCATTTGTTCCCAAAACACAAGCTGCTGGTGAAAACCCAGGCACTGCCTGTCTGCAGACCAAGGTGTTTATTTGCCCCTCACCCCAACATTACTCAACAGCAGCTCTGAGCACCCAATGTTTTAACCTCACAGCAGCCACTGTGCCATTTCTCACTCAGAGGCTGAGCTGCAGAAAGACAAGGTTTCTCTCCACTGGATCAGAATTTGGTTTTTTCCAAGTTTGTGGTCTTCGGTCACTAGGCTGAAACGCTTGTCTAGCAAACACTCCCCAGGAGATCTCTTTGTTCTCCACTCAAAGAAGCCACTCACGTTTTACTGCAGTGGGCACAAGCAATAAAAAAGTGGTAATTCACAGGTATCTCCTGAAAACGGAGATTGTGGGTCATGTTAGTTGACACACCTATTTAGCACTCTTACTATCACACAGCAAATATGTGACACAATAAAATAGGAGGTAATTAAGGTGAAGAACACACCTAAGGCCTGCCTTGTATGGGTATGTGCTGTCACATTCATCTCCTTCCCAAAGGTATTGAGCATGGGAACACTGCTAGCTGAAGCAGACAGTGTGATTCCAAGTGTTCAGATGAAGAGATTGTTCATACTGCATTATGAAAACATAATATTCCAGTTGTTCCTCTGTTACACATAAATAACCTACATTTGTATTAGCAATTTGCTGATTCCATGTTCAACAGGTAAAGTAGTAACTGGAAGCCAAAGGCATTTATACATTTCTAACGTGATCTATAGTGTTCCCTTTCATTTCTTATTTCTCAAATGGGTTGAACAGGAAATTATTTTGCCTCTGAAAAAAAAATCCATAAAAAATGCAAGCAGCAAAATTCCCCACCCGGAATCAGAATGAGGAGTTGAAACCTTAAACTTCCAATAAGCCAAAAAATAC
Organism: Anthoscopus minutus; assembly: GCA_013399455.1. NCBI lineage: Eukaryota > Metazoa > Chordata > Aves > Passeriformes > Paridae > Anthoscopus > Anthoscopus minutus. The sequence goes on along the minus strand of VWYI01008733.1, from coordinate 523,730 downwards.
TAACACAAAGCAATCATCTGTTTAAGCTGATATATTTCAAGATAAACATTTTCATGAGCTAATTCTGAACTATTTTGGTTTTATTCTGATCCTCTTTTCACAGAAAAGTATTGTAGTTGATTTAAACTCCAAAACAAAGAACTGCTTACATTGGAACAGCATGTTTCTTTCACTCTAAAGAGTTTAAAAACTGACACCAATACGACATTCAGCTTCCATAAATATCTGGATTTTCTTTCACAGAAAATCAGGAGTCTAAATTCATCAGCTAAGGAAAAATTGAATATTAATACTGGTTCACATTTGATCAAGTTCTTGTTTGCAAGTCCAACTGCAAAGCTGGACCCCATTCATTAGTTTGGTGCACAGGCTGAGAACTGCCTTTCACCTTGTTCTCCCTTCTTCAAATGCAGCAAGAGAAACCCTGACTTCTGTGGGCAGATTTCAGAGAGAAGCCTCTATTTTCTTATGGAACAACATATTTGCACAGAAAATCATTTCAAGGTGTCTGTCATCTACCTGGTCATCACTTAAAATATCCCATAAAATCAGTGCACTGGGTACACTCCTGCCAACAGAAAATACTGCCAGAAATAGGGTGATCCCTGAGTTCAGCCTGCTGGTCATGGAGTCACAGTGTTACATTTCACAGAGCTCCACTTTTCAAAACAATTAAACAGATGAAAAGTTGTTTTGACCCCAAGGAACTGTGGAAGAAGAAAGAAAATGGGGTCTACAGGGAGCCCAGATAAGCCAGGGAGCAGCACAGGAGGCACCACGCTGGTGCTGGAGTGTAACACTACAGCATAAAGCACAGAATGATGCACTTACTTCATACTTCAAACCAGGAAATCTGTCTGGATATTTACATTAACATATCAGTAAACTCCTACGGGAGTTGTTGCACTAGCAGCCTTCCTTGAGAAGCTAAGACCTGCTTCTGGAGGCAGCCAATGGATCAAGGAGCAGGGCTGATCTGTTTGCTCTTGTTCCTGTTCTGGAAGTGTTGATGGTAGAAATATTACATGAAAATACTTGTTTGAGCATGCTTATCTGCCAGCTGTTGTTGCAGAGAGAGCACAGAGCACTTGGAAATTTAATACAAAGAAATGTAACCAAAGGGCTTAGGAGCCAAACTGCTCTTTTAAATATTAATATTGGGACTGATATTGAAAGGTAACTAGTTATCTGAGGATGAAACTCAGCATAAAGTGCTCAGAGCCAACTGCTTGTGCTTCCTGTGGTAGCTTTCCAGCAGTGATGCAACTTCAGACATTCCTTTTCATTCCAGTTCCTTATTTGAAAAAAAAAAAATCTCCCTTGAGCTAAAGGAGTGTAAAAAAAAAAGGGACACACAAAATCTCATTCACTGTGGGGCAGTTCCAGATTCTGCATATGTGCTCAACTCCCCATGGCTCCTCATGGTCCGAGTGCCCGTCTACACAACAGAGAGGCAAACACCACGCCGTGTCTTGGGGAAACCCAGTAACAGCACTTACACACTCTCACCATCAGAGCAGACCACGGCAGCAATTTCCAAACTTTTGTGCTCACAAACCCAGCGCCCGCTGCAATCAGCCTTTCCAAAGGGCTGAGGGCTCCGAGTACTGACAGAAGTCACCGGAATCCTCCGGGACTGGTGACCGACCTCGGCTGCCACGAACCCGCCCGTCTTCTAGCAGTAACAAAGCACTGAACGGGGAGCGCTTTGCCCCTCGTGGAAGTGGCTCCGAACGGGAGATAAAACAGGATGGAAGAGCCCCGGGCTCATCAGCGTGAGCTCCAGAGGGGCCACCGCGCTGGGAAAGCTGCATCCCCCGTGGGATGCTCTCTGGGGGACTCTTGGCTCTGCTGTGGAGATGCTGAAGGACGAACAGAACGGAGCGGCCCCTCCAGCGCTGAGCGGGGGCAGCGCTCCCGGGACCGTCC
>VWYI01008733.1:367381-521756 GCA_013399455.1 Anthoscopus minutus | reverse complement strand
CCGGGCACGCCGCGGAGCCCCGGGCACGCCGCGGAGCCCCGGGCACGCCGCGGAGCCCCGGGCACGCCGCGGAGCCCCGGGCACACCGCCAGGCGGGACGGGGAGGGAGAAGCTTACCCAGAAGCGGGAGCCGCAGAAAGCCTCCATGGCCGCGGCGGGGGCGCGGAGCTGCTGCCGGAGCTCGCCAGGCACCGGGCGGGGGTGGGAGCCGGCTCCTTCCCTGCTGGGCGGGCCGGGGGCGGGGGCGACGGGCCCGGCCCCATCGCATCCCATCCCCATCCCCATCCCACCTTCCCCGCAGGCGGCGGGAGTGGCCTGCACCGTCCTGCTCGGGCCAGGTGGGGTGTGCCGGGCCGAGGTTTGTCCTGGGAGTGGCGGAGCCGGCTCCGGTGAGGGGCTGGCTGTCTTTGCTTTCCCCCTGAACCCGGGCACCTCTCACCATGGGGGACATCCCAGCCCGCCCAGCTCAGTGCGACCTGCTGGGACAGCCACACCCCTGCTCCGGGGTACTCAAGCGTCAAGAAGAGGCTGTGGAAACTCCCATCCCTGAAAGTGTTCGAGGCCAGGTTGGATGGGGCCCTGAGGAACTTGGTCTATTGAGTGGCTTCTCTGCCCATGGCAGAGGCTTGGAACAACATGATGTTTAGGTCCTTTCCAACCCACATCGTTCTATGATTCAAGTGAAGTGTGTGCTGAGGAATGTGCAAAGCTGGGCCACTTTCTGGCTTTGGGCTGACTCTGTCCATCCAGCCATCCAGACCACTCAGGCTAATGTTAACAGCATGGAGAGGCTTCTTGTCTCCCCTTCAGAGAGCTGTGAATTGTGATTTCCCCAGCAGGACTTAAGTGACCATCACATCACTTCTCCATCCATCTACAGGCTCCTTCTTGGTGCTGATTGCTTCTGCTGTAGACCCATGATTAAACCTGTGGCATGGATACGGGGATTTTCAAAAGCCCTCAGTCAATATAATTTTGTGATTACATGTAACTAATAGGTTTCATAGTGTAGCATCTTGGACACAATCTCCCCATGATGCAGAAGCACTGTTTGCTTTCCCCTTTATTAGGACTTCTACGGTACTATTGACTTTCCAACACCTGCTGTTTGTTCACCCTCTTGCTGCAGCATCTGGTTCAATTAATATCATCTCACTCAAAGTAACCCTGCTGCCACAAATACACGTCAATCTTTTAAGAGTCTGTGCTTTTTTTCATTTCTGTAACATGTGGAACTCTCAGGTAGAAGGATTTGGTCAAAAATGTTCACCAGGACAAAAAGGAGTAGAATAGAATCACAAATTAGAGAATCAGAGAATCATAAATCAGAGAACCAGAGAATCACAGAATGGTTTGAGTTGGAAGGGAACTTAAAGCTCATCTAGTTCCAAACCCCTGCCATGGGCAGGGCACTTGATCAGCCTACTCAGTGCCCCTGGTCTTGAGCACTTCCAGGGATGGGGCATCCACTGCTTCTCTGGACAACCTGTTCCAGTGCCTCAGAGAAGGGCAGTGCTGCTGTGTCCCAAAATCATGTCATCCCTAAAGAAAAAATAGTCTGCTAATCTTTTATGGAGATAACTGGGACTGTTTCCCACCTGAAGCCATGAGAGAGAAAGCCATGAGCGCTGCCAAGAATTTGCTTCAGACACTTACTGTAACCTGGCTAAAGGTGTGCTGTTCTCATTAGTTTGGGAAGATAAGCTCTTGTCCAAGATAAGGTTCTCAGGTGATTGCCTGCAAGATCTGAAATGTCAGACTGAGCCAAGCTAATCAACACAATCACATTGCAACCCTCTGGAGGAAACACTAGAGAAACCTTTGCCAGCTGGGTGAATGAGATCTGAGGACACAGTGGGTTGGCCTTGCAAGTCTTACTGTGAAACTTTGGTTCAGTGGAATTGCACTGCAATAAAAGTTTTAAGAAAACTCAGAAATAGCTGAGAGTTACTCTTTTATGGCTCTTTAAGTCTCCTGTCCTGCAACAATCTCTGAGAACAGCTCCTCTGAGAGAAGTGCTGAGAATTTCATGCCTCCTGACACAGGGACAAGCTGCACTGGGTTTCTTGCACCAAGGAGCAGGGTACGGTGCAGTTTGAGAATGTGTTCAAAATTAAAACCAGCCCTGACATTATGAGATGTCCCAGCTACAAAGGCACCTTACAAACAGCTACTGCAGGCTGTGTGTACGGGAAGGGAGAGGTTTGCTCTATCAGTGTGCTGCACAGTCCAATTGACATGTGAATTAATTCCTGATTAAATTATTGACTTTGGTGGTTCTGTTGAACCTCATGTTTTTTCTGCCATATCCATAGAGGAAGGTCCTGAATTAGGGCATTTCCCTTGATATCACACAAGACTCTAAATAAGAAGCCCTAAATAATTCTGCCACTTGTTTCATGTTCCTAATTAATGGTGGGCAGCTTCTGCTGTCAGTAGCCGTTAAGGCCATTAAAGAGGGATGGTAGTGATGAGTGGGAGCCAGCTGGAGTGCTGGCTCCCCCTGCATCCCTCCTGAGCTCGATGGGAGCCACTGGGCAGCCTGGACTTCACAGTTGACACTTGCACTGGCTTTGCACAGACTTCCATGAGCTGTCTGGCAAAGCAAACCAGCAGAGAGGGAAAAAATCAAAGGCAGGAATTAAGGAGGTATTAACTTCTCAGACAGACAAGATGGAGGGGGAAGTGTAAAAGCTCCTGGGAAGGGCCATGGTAAAGGAATCTGCTGACAATGGTGCAAAGCAGAGCCTGAAGCACTATCATGGGCAGCTCACTTTGGTCCTGTTTCTTTTTAATGATGGGAACAGAGAAGGAGGTACCTAGAACATGTTATTAATCCTGTGATGTTCCCTCAAATGCAGGCTGGCTCTGCAGGAAAACAAAATGGCACCTTTGGTGCAAATGTCAGGGAGTCATGAACCCACCTCTTCTTACCAGACATTTATTCTTTATTCTGGGGAGTGGCCAGATCTGGCCTGTATCCATTCAGCAGTAATGCATTCAAATCTTCTTTTTCATGCCAGCTGCACAGGAAGGGACTTTTCACCTGCTAACACCTTGAGCGGGTCAGGAAGCACCCCCAGGCACACCCGGGCCATGCAGGAGAGCTTAGATAGCAACTGGAGTGATTGGCTGGGGCAGGACAGGAGGAAACATGAGGGAGAAGCTGTTTGGGTAAGCACAGTGCCAGGTCTGAGGCAGGCTGCTTTCCATATCATACCTCATGCTAATTCTCAAAGCATTAACAGCAGGATGAAGTGTGGCTGACTCCTGAAGAGATCTGTATAAAGAAGCACATTCAGAGCTAAGGGTTGGGGATGTCTCGAGCATGTGCAGCTCTGAAAGTCACAGTTTTAGTGTTAGTTGACTATAAATATCACCTTCTTTCTCTGCTTGGAACAGCAGAGGCTCAGCTTTCTTTCCAAGACCCACAGAGGTGTCACATTTTACAGATGGTAAGAAAAAGCCTGCCAAAGAGGGTGCATTTTCAGCAAGGCCCTATACATTTACTTTATAAAAAAACGGGGGACACCTTATTTTAACACACATAACATGGGAACTTGTAACAAACTCTGCTTAAAGTTAACACTAAACTGGTAGCAGCAGACTTGGGCTTTCTTCTTCTTGATGCTGTTGCAAATATGTGCATATCTCTTCTTGCACAAAAAGATTTAATTTCCTCATTTCTGGAATGTGCAATGAGCAGTTTACAAGTCCTATGGTAGAACAGATGAGGGAGTGGGCTGGGAATTTGCAGCCCCAGTTTTTACTCACTGCACTGCTTTTGGGCACATATCAGCTACATGGCTTTGTAGCAGTGGAAGGCAAGACTCCCTGACTGGAAGTACAGAGGTGGCAGTTCCCTGGGAAGCCAGGACAGGGATTTTGGGTCCACACTCCATTTGGCCTGGAGCTGTACTCTAAGGCCATTCATGCTGCAGGCTGAGGTGGGGTCCACATAATTCATCATGTCTCTGTGAAAGGAGAAAATGGTATTTGTATGACTCCTCCAGGACACTGTGTGTAATACCAACCTGCCCCATTCCATGACTGCTCCTGCACTTTATCCTGAGAGCAAGGAGCAGGAGAAAAATCTAGACTTGCTGAGAACTGCCAAGATCACCCCAAAGTGATCCTGGATCTGCTCCAGCTGTGAGCAGCTGAACTCTAAATGCACTGGGCTTCTCTCTCACCTGATAGATAATCCCACAGACATGTCTCAGGTGCTTGTAGAGCTTGGCAGAAGCCATGGCAGGTGTAACACACCCTGGCTTGTGGGTGGCTTGGCTGCAGGTGGAGCTCGGAGTGATGGACAGCCACAAACAGCACATGGCACTTGGGCCTTCTGGAGCTAAGGCCAAAACTATCCTACTCCAGCCCCCAACAGAATTGTCACAGCTTATCTTCTCCCCTGCCAACTCAGCCACCCCACAAACTCCTCCTACTTTTAATGGGCTGCAGCCGTTCAGGATTTCACCACAAAATGTGGTGCACACTGTGGATGCATAAATGCTAACACCTGGTCCTGCTTTGTTGGAACAAACGTGGAGCTGTCACCAGCCCTTGGCCACACTGAGCTGGTGGCAATGTGGTAGAGCAGTTCTGTGCTGCCTTTGCAGGTGTCAGCATGGCACATGCTGTCCACTTCAGTGTATATTCTTTGTAGAATGACTCCTGTGCTCACTTCTTCTTGGTTTCCCCCAAAACAGCTGGATTCTGCTTTCTGCTTCCACAAAATAACTACAAGCACAGTAAGCAATTAAGTGGTTTAACCATCCTTTCCAGTTCCCAGCTGGAGCTGCTGGAGTCTTTGCCTGCATTATTTAAAGTATTTCATAGGTATGAAAAGATAATCTATTCAGGACCTCTGAAAACTTGCCAATTATGGCATCCAGGGACCCAAGCAATAAGAGAAAATGCCAGAGGATGCTGCAGGATTATAATAGTGTGGTTTAAACGTAACTAAAGCATTGAATATAACATAAAAACCACCTTAAGGTCCAGTCACGCTCAGTAGTAAAAACGCCAGCGAGGCTTTCGCTGATGACCACACCAAAGCAAACAGGAAGAGCAGGTTTCAGGGACCTCGGGTGCAGCTTGAGCTCACAAACCTGGCGGTGGAACTTCCCCCTTCGTGGCATTGCCATCTAGTGACGGGCACTCAGCCTGCGCCCGGCGAGACCCCAAACCCTGTGCGTCAGCACAGGGCTGGATTCATCATCATCATCATCACCATCATCATCATAATCCTCATCCTCATCATCATCCTCCTCCCGCCCCGGCCGAGGTTACACAGACTCTGGAGCTCCCGGGCTGCGCACGGATCGGAGCTGCTGTGAGCGCACAGCCCCCGGGGCACCCTGCGCTCTGTTGTACACGTGCTTAAAAGGATGTGAAGGGACAGGCACATCTCTTGGGTGACGCCAGAGAGCCCCAGGACGGGTCGTTGTCTCCCTGGGTTTTGCACAAGCAGGCGGGGAGCAGCAGTGCCGGTGGGTGTGAGGTGGCTTTGAGCAGCTCGCACAGCACCTAGCACACAGGGCTCTGCCACAGTGGGAGAAATCCTTCCTCTCCTCCTCCCATAACCGGGATTTTTATAAATTCAGTGATTGAAAATCCCCTCAGAATTAGAAACTATTTGGCCAAGAGGGTCAAATGTAGCTTGTGTGAGCAATAGTGTGGGCAGCAGTGACCATAACCCTGCACTGAGTGCTGGTGAGGCCGCACCTCGAATTCTGGGGTCAGTTTTGGGCCTCTCACTACATGAATGACATGGTGGGGCTGGGGGGTGTCCAGAGAAGGGAACAGAGCTGGGACAGCTATTCTGGAGCAGTCTAATGAGCAGCTGAGAGAGCTGGGGAGACTCAGCCTGGAGAAAAGGAGGTTCAGGAGGAACATTTCCACTCTGTCCAACTCCCTGACAGGAAGGTGTATCCAGGTGGGGGTCAGTCCCTTCTCCTGGTAACAAGCAAAAGAACGAGAGAAAATGGCCTCAACTTGTGCCAGGGAGGTTGAGACTGAATCTCAGGTATGACATCGTCACTGAAAGGGTTCTAAGGCACCGGAACAGGAAAAGCGGCGGAGTCACCGTCCCTGGAGGCATCCGAAAGACACGTAGATGTGGCACCTGGGAACACGGTTTAGTGGCGGCATTGGCAGTGCCGGGTTAAATCAGCGATGTTAGAGCGCTTTTCCAACCTGAATGGTTCTGGGCTGCCAAACACAGCCGCAGCGACCCTGCGCTGTTCCTGCAGCATCCAGCCGGGAACGCGGCACCTGACGGGCGGCAGGAGGTCCTGCCGAGCCTTGTCCCCGCTAACAGGGGGTCCCAGCCGGGGCCAGGGGCTCGCCCCACGCCCACTAGGTGGGAGCAGAACTCCGCGCTCGGAGCGCGCCCGGCGCTGCCGCCGAGCCCGGGGGACAGCGCCGGCACCGGAGCCTCGCCACCTCCGGGCACCGGGGCTTGGTCCCCCCAAAACTCACCTGGCTTTAACCCTTCGATCTGCACGAGCCTCACTTCTGCCAACTGGTCACAGCGGGTACCTTACTCGGTGGGGGATGAAGGGAGGCATCTCTTTAAATTGTTTTTTCCTACCTTATTTTGAGGGGATTCTAGCGCAGGTCGCATTTTAGATGTGTTTCTGTGTCCCAGTTTGTATCTCTGGAACACAGAAGGTACAAACAAGCCCTTCCTGTTTCTCATCTTGAAGGGCTTGGCAGAGCCGTGGCTGAGGGCTGTGGTGTGCACACAGTGGGACACTGCTCTGCTGAAGCAGGACATGGTCACCGGTGTGAACTAATAAATAAATAAGGTTCGAAGTGCTGCTTCCCTAGGCATGCTTACCATTACACAGAAAGCAACCTGGTTCCATATGGCATCCCAGTCACTCAAATGCAATTACAAAGTGCCAGCCCCAAACTCAGGAAATTGAGAGCACACCTATAAGCAGCCAGCCTGGGTTGGAGGCTTTGAAAAATCACAGCAAAACTTGCCAGGAGAGCTCAATACTCAGAAAAAGAGGGGAGTGGAGAAACAAGTGCTCTCACAAGCTCCTCCGAACCCCGATGTTGGAAAGGAACTGATTTGTTGTTGCCCATAAGGAATTGAAGTCACCTGAGAGCAGAGAGGTGTGAAGTGCTTGAGCCTCTGCTTCCTTGGCTCAGCCCAGCTTACCTTAATGTCCTGTGCATCCTCCAGGCTCGGAGGGCTGGGAGGGCATTTCAGTGGTCGCAGCCTGGTGGGGTTGGCCCTGCAGCCTGGACAACACAGACACATCACAGAGCTCTCACTTGGAGTGGATTTGCATGGGATTTTGAACAGATCCACATTCTCCCTCTGTTTGAGGACTCGAATCCTTCCTGCTGTTTTCTACTGAGAGATTACTTTCTGAAAACATCCTCTAGACAACAAAACTGGTCTGAGTGTCATTTAGGGTCCCTCCCTCTGCAGAGCAATCAGATCATTCCAGGCAGTGAGGAGCAGGGCTGCAGAGTACCCATGTGTCTGGTTCCTCCTTCCAGTGGCTGCTCCCCAGGGGAGAGGAGATCTCACATTAGGAGCTACACGGATCATTCACTAAAAACCCCTCAAGAGCCTTTTAACAAGGTCCTGTAGTGACAGGACAGAAGGGGAATTGCTTCAAACAGATTAAGGAAAATTTAGGTAACACAGTACGGAGAAATTCTTCCCTATGAGGGTGGGGAGGCCCTGGCACAGGCTGCCAGGGAAGCTGTGGCTGCCCCATCCCTGGCAGTGTCCAAGGCCAGGTTGGACCGGGCTTGGAGCAGCCTGGAACAGTGGGAGGTGTCCCTGCCCATGGCATTGGATAAGCTTTAATGTCCCTCCCAACTCAAACCATTCTATGAAATGTTTCTGGTGGTACCTAAGCAGTACCTGAGCTCTGAGCCCCTGCTGCCCTCCAGCCCCCAGGCAGTGCCATGCCCACCAACTCCTGCTTTGCAAGGAGTTAAATAACAGCAAGAGACACTGCTGGATTTCAGGCTCCAAATCCCAAAGATGTGAATGAGTGGAAAAGTCCAGCATCTTCCTCTTCACAGACAGATCAGATCTGCCCTTTCTCCCCAGTGGCTGCAGCTCTCTCTGCTGCAGTCCTGACATCCTCAAGCCTCACACATCCCAGAGCAGTTCCTGCCAGGGCAGAGGGATCCACAGGGGCACAGCCAATGGTCTTGCTGGTCACTCTGCACACCTCGGGCAGTGCCCAGGGTCACATTTGCTTGCAGCCACATCCAATTGCTCCACAAAGGACGGTCATTTCCCAATCATCCTTCCAGCCTCCTGGCCACTGCTGCTGATACCTTCTCCAACTGCTCACAATTAAGACATGACCAAAGACTTGACTGCCTGGAGTGATACAGATTATCATCAGCAACAACAACAACAAAAAAAGGGAAATGCACCGTTGTTTTTCTTTTCAAAAGCTTTTAATAGGACACATTTGTTTTTGTCAGTTGTAAAGATTTACACTTGTTTTTTGTCTTTTTTTTTTTTTTTTTTCTTTTTTTAAGAAAAAGGAACATTTAAATCCAATTTTCCCCATGAGTACCAGCTTTTGTTGCCCGGACCAAAAGACCTCCTTTTGGCCTACGTACCTGATACAGTATAACAATATATTAACTATTAAATACAAAGTTCTATCATATATACTAGGTTGTTACGGACATTGCAATGGTACTGTGCCTACTCTAGTCACTTTGTGTAATAGTGTACATGGGTTATTATGCCAGAGGGGCAGAAAAGGGGAGACTGGGGCATAGCCTAATTTACAGTGGTAATGCTTTCGTTAACTTTTTCTTTTCCCTTGTTTTTTATTTTCTCCTTGAACACACCTAGTGCTGATTGCCATCCACAGAAGTCAAAAACAGTGTTTTCTTTGCCCTCCTCCAAAATATCTACAGTAAAACCTCTAACCAAGTTATGAAAAATCACGTCCATGTGCAAGGGGCTGCAAGAATGGAATTTCCAGACATGCAATCTGCAATCTCTCTTCCCCCATTGTGTCAGACTGGCAATAACAAAATATCCTCCTCCCACCTGCATACAGTAAATCCACAGTATTTAAAGTGCTGGTGTGCTTGAATGAGCTGGAGAGAGCCATGCAACTGCTTCAGGGGCCGAGCTTTGGGGGGAGGTGTTTTATGTGGGTACAGTTCTTGGGCAGTAATAGCACTGCAATATCGTGGAACTTGAGCTTAGCTGCTGACTCCTGAACACAACCTGGATTCAGGCTATGAAACTACACTCTGTGTGTTGTAATAGAGCAGGCCTGGCTCCAGGTTTATGAAAAGAAACTCGCAGATAAGAGCTGCTTCTGTTGCCAAGCTGCTACGCAGACTTTTAACAATTTCTCTATAGATTTCTACAAAAATATAAAAAAATTCTATCAACATAACCATTCTACAGAATTCCTGTGGATTTTGTACATTTTGTTTAAAAAAGTCAAATTCTATAAAACCCCCCTGAAGGTATTTAAAATTGAGTATTATTGCACGCGCTGCAGTACATTTGTATTTGTCTTTCAAAAGGGCACCTAGAAAAAAACTCATCTGGTTTAGAAAACAATCTATTTTACATGGATTTCTTCTCCTGAAAGCATCATCATAGAGTACCTTTTATTGGCTACTCTTTACTGAATACTCATGTACGATGTGGACTTTTTGTTACTTCCACAAACCTTGTCTGTAGGCAAAACCCCAAGCATTAAAACAGAAGAGCCTTTAGGCTTTCTGTTACATTTGGATTAACATCACATCTCTGTTTTGTGCCACGATTTCAAGCTAAAATGTTCCGTGGGTTTTTTTTGTAAGGAAGGATCTGAAGAGTTGTATCATTCTAGCTATGTGAACACAATCCTCATCACTAAGGAACCAGGGATGGCAATTTTAGTAGCCTAGCTAGTTTCCCAAACTATTTAGCACATGTAAAAGGAAAAGCTAGGGCTCATTATGGGTGTAAAACCAAAAAGGGATTAAGAATATTTCTCAGGCTTAATGCACTGTAATTTTATTATTTCCTTAAATACGATCTGGGGGAAGAACTGATGAAAGGTTTGTTTGAAATCATGGCTTTAGACAGGCTTAACTCTGGATTTGGGCTGGCATATCAAAGAGTGGGCTCCATTTGGGCCTGTGGTGAAGAGGGGAAAAATATCCCAGCCAAGAATTAATCTAACTGCAGTAAATAGCACAGAATGTTAATCCTCCTACTTCAAATATACTGATTGCCTGAATTCCTGCTGAAAGCCCTTACATTTTTCCTGGATATGTAAATCAGTAGGGATTGTTTATGGAGTAAACATCCTCAAGTGAAAATAAAGGGGCTTAGTACCTCACATAGGCTGTGGTGTGGTACAAACAGCATCTTCTCTTTGTGTGTGCACTCCAGTGTAATGCAGGTACACGTGGTGGAAACAGCCTAATCTCTGAATGGATAAAAGGCTGTACATCAGCACGTTGTAGTTTGAAAAGATTGGTAGTTCTCAAGAAGTTACAAACTCCTGACTGATGGAATTAGCACAAATCCTCCTCCTGCCTGTGCTGGTTCAGAGGCATGACTTGGTTTCAAACCTGTGACTATTGGCACACTTCAAAGCACGCCTGCAGTCTAATTTAGCCTACATCTTAATGTCATTTAATGGAATTGGAGTGGAGTTAATGTCGGGCTTCCATCAGTCATGTAGAGGAGGGTGAGGTGTTGAATGGGGCCAGCCTCACGTGGTTTTCAGACTGTGCTGTCCAGTTTTACAGATTGCTTTTGGCAGAGAGTGTTAGCACAGGAGTAAACAGGTAATTTTTGAGATGATTGATGTCATAAAGCAAGGACATGAATTCTGGGTTTATCTACTTTGTATCATGTTGCTGCTAAAGGCCATTGATAGATTGGAAATAAAATTGCAGTTGGGGTTATGTAAATTAACTCTAGCAGTGATAGCAAAATACCTGGCTGTTTTGCTGAAAATCAGCAGTCATTTCAGTACCTGCAGACTTTCTTCCATGTAATCTGTAAAATACTTTGCAGAAGTGCCTTGATTTGGTAGAACATGAGCTTTTGATTCTAATTTTCAAGAATTACTTTAATATGATCAACCTCCAGGTATTCTCGGTGAGAGCTTAACTTTAGGCATGTGCTCAAGCCCATTGCTGTGCCGTGTGTGCCTTGATTTCACCCACTGCAAGTCCTAAACTTGACCTCACTCTCCTTTCCACAGGGGGCAGAGAGGAGGAGCTCCACTGAAAACTGAGAGATGAGGGAGGTGTAAAACTCAGCAAAATAAAAAGATGGGGCAGAGAAGAGGAGCTCCACTGAAAACAGAGGGATGAGGGAGGTGTAAAACTCAGCAAAATAAAAAGTCCATCCTGGAGACACTGCAAAAACATCTTGGAAGTGACCACAGGTCTTTGCTGCCTGTCTCCTAGGGAGGTATGAAAATTAACCCTTGGCATGATTTTGTGAGTTGCCAGTGGATGATCTGTAACATCCTTTCATAATTCAGTGTCTTGTACTGTTAAATGGCTCTGCCTTCACCATCTTCAGACATCAGCATGTTGGACCTTCCTGGGTCTGAGCACTTGCTTTCACACTCTGAATATCAATTTTATGGAAGATTGGAATATTTTGTTTAAAAATTGCCACTGCATTTCTGTACTATGCAAACAATCGTTTTCCCAGAATATCATTGAAGTCCAAGGGGAAAAATAAATTACATTAAATAATCCTTATTTACTGCTGACTGTGGGATACACTTCCTCTGTAATGCACTAATTGGCTACATTTTGTGCTTTGCAAAACAAAATCAAACCCAAACAAAACAAAACAAAAAAAGAGAAGGGATTAAATATATATTTTTTTAGGTTAAAATATTCATAAAAACCAACTTTATCTCAGAAATATTCCGAGATACATAAAATAGAAGAAAATTAAATGAGTCTTTAGTCACAAAATGTACTACATCCCGCAATACTAGATTCAATTAATTTAATAAAATATAATATACATATAGATTCTGCACATTGTATTGCTTTTACCTAAGCAGAACATATGCTTAAGTAAGCGTGATATAGGTTAACCACTCTTTTAAACCAGCTGGTTCTTTAATCTTTCTTTGGAAATTTTTTTACCCAGTGCCATTTTGGAGTACAGAGTTTTTTAAATTATTTTTTTTTTCTATTACATGAAAGGAAGAAGACATTTGGCACCAACAGAAAAGTAACTCAGGGGTCCATTTCTGTCTGATCAAAGGAAAAGCTAGGAAGTGTCAACAAGTCTGTCTTTGGGGTAGGAGATGCAGACATACTGTCTGGAAGCAGTGAATCCCCTATATCCATCGAATCCTTGGACTCGCAGGACGGAGCACGCCTCCTCAAGCAAACGTTTCCACTGGCAGGTGAGATGCTGTGGGGTCCCCTAGGCACCAAACTCTGCCCATCAGGTGGATCTATAGATATACAGGGGGGGCTCAGTTTCTTCTTCTGCCGCGTTCCTTGCAAGCATTCCATTTCACTGACCACCTGACTTATAAAGCCAGAGGAGCTGGATGTGGAATGGTGCTGAGGGCTGTTTTCTATGGAACAAATCTCTATTGAATGTCTCCTTTGATCATCTAACCAAGAGGGTGGTTTTTTTAGCAGACCCTGGGTGTCTACACTGTGGTATTTCTTCAGGTCCTTCAGTATCACATTGCCGGTATTGCCCACGTTCCTCTTAGGTGTGAGAGGCTGACCCTCTGAACAGGCACTCGAGGCTGTGCAAGTTTCTGAAGTGAAAGGCTCTGAGGAGCTGTTTATTTCAGATACTTCTTGGTCCATTGAATCTTCAGGGGTCTCCTGATACGAGTCTGCACAAGCACAGGATGCTGGTGCCTGCTTTGAAATATTATACTGATTGTGGGAATGCTGCTGCGTATGGACGCTCGCCCGACTCCAGGCAGCCACCTCATTCACTTCTGAGGGTGTCAGAGCCACTGGTGACTCCTCCTTGGGCACAGTGGGAACATTTGGGTCAGAGAGTTCACTCACCTCGGTGTGGAGATTCTCCTTGCTATCCAGAGAGTCGTTCCTTATAGCCATCTGTAGCAGAGTGCAGAAGGGTTGGGGAGGAGAGGAGTTGCCAGGTAAGAGAGACAGACCAAATAAAGGTTAGTACAGGCAAGGCACACCATTTATAGGGCACTCAGCTCTGCTGAGATCCCTCAGAACAGACCCACTGTCTCCTATAACAACCTGTCTCCTATAACAACCTACCAGTTCCCATTGTCAGGAATCTGTGAGTTTGTCCACAACTTCACAAAGGGACAGCCCTTCACTCTTCCTATATGGCTGACCTTTAGCTTCCTCCTCTAAAGATGGATGGCTGCAAAACCAGAATGGCCCCACCCAAACTTACTCATGTTCTTGTGCAAAGGACGAAGGTCTACAGCAAAGCCCTCGATAATTTCAGCAGCCCAGGTGTGAGCAGGACACAAAGAGGTGCAAGTGAGCCTGGTATTCCCTTCTCTAGCTCAGGTGATGCTGAGGGCATGGAACAGGATCCCCAGAGCCAGCAACACCAGAGCAGCCCCACTGTGTGCCAGCATCAAGGCAACAGCCTGTCCCTGGCTTTGGTCCCCAGGCTGGAGGCACGACTCTGCACCATCTTATGGCAGGAGCTGGAAACACTGGAGTCCAAAGCTGGACTAATAATAATGTGTAATTATTTCAATTCATTCTGATGCTTAAGTTCAGGCTTCCTAAGGCACATTTTGCCTTGGCTGTCTGGAGCCTTACGCAGCAGCAGTGCCCGCTGACAGAGGGAACCTTGGGCAAGTTTTCAAGGCTCTGCCTTTTCACTGCACTGCATTCCTTGTCAAAAGGCTTTATAAGTCAGTCTCATTAAATGGCCCTTAAAGGCAGAGGATCTGTTTGAGAAGACTCTCAAATGATCTTAAAGATAAAAATCTTCACAGGGAAATTTGGAGGAAATGCGTACAGCTGGTCCCAGTCCTTTAGAAAAGTGTAAGAAGATGAAATTATTAAATTCCTCATGCTAAGGAATACTTTTGTGACAAACCACCCCAAAATGATCATACACGTTACATAAATATTGTCCCACAAGAATCACTTGAGCCAAATGATCTCTATTCAGCAAAGCTCTCGTCAGCTGCAGTGTGTCCATGTGTGCACAGAAACACCAGAGTCTACTGCAGCATCTGCACATCACACTCGCTTTGTCAGTGGGGACAGCTCAGAGAATATTTAATATGGCAAACAATTTCATCCAGTGCTGGTGAACCCTTTCTAGTTAAAATTTCACAGCATACTAATCAGTCAGGAATGAAGTTATTCTGTTCTCCTCAGCACCAGTAGTTTTAATGAATATTTGGGAGAAAAAAATCATGTTCATTTCCTGAAAAGAGACACAGACCACACGGAAGTCGAATACAGAAGCAAAAAGTAATTGTTGTCATTACTTTTGCTTGCACACCAACCTGTGTTGCACACCACGACAGTATTTGTCACCACCAGCTCTTTCTTTGCCTATGATACAGGCATCTGTGGTTGTTGTTAGTAGTAACAGTACAAATGTTTTACTGGTTTGTTTAAAAATAAAAGGACCCTCTGCCATCCCAGAGGGGTGTACACCTGTAGCAGCCACAGCTTGGTGTGGGCTACACCTTGGATACACAGTCCTGGAACTACAAAATCAATACAGGTTTAATTTCAGGTAGAATTCCTCTGGAGAAAAGCCTTTGTGCCATGCACTGCCAAGGAGTGCAATCCTCAGCAGGAATGTTCTCCCAAAGCATCCGATCCACTCGTCTTCCTCTGCGAGTGCATTGCTAATTGTCAAACATTCCGGAGTCTAAACTGGACGTTACTGTGGGGGCTGCTCTCCAGCACTCTGGAGGGAAAGGGAGGTTAAACACACAGGTTTTAATGCTCAGGGAAAGTGCAAGGACCAGGTATGTGATGGACAAGGTTTATCTATTATGGATTCAGGAGAGGAGAGGGCATGAGCGGGAAGGGAAATCTTAGGAAAGAAAAAGAAAAAGGAAAAGGAAAAGAAAAAAAAAAAAGAACAAAAAACCAAATCAGAGTTCCATGCAGTATATGTAATGACAAGGATAAATGGGTACTGAAAACCAAACTGCTTTGCCAGTTTGGGCTATTTGATGTGCTAGTGAGAAATCAGTGGTAGCAATAAAACAGAGGCAAGCAGAGAGCACCTGAGCAAGCGGAAGTGCTGGGGCTGTAATGGGAATTTTACCTCTTAAAGGACCAAGTTTACCTGTGTCTGGCCAACTAGACTGCAATTAACAGTAGCAGCAATATCACCAGAACAGCCTCACTGCTCCCATTAGCCAGACTGGGAGCTCCTTGCTGCTCAGGAGCCTGCCCAAGGCAACCCTTCATGGGTTTGCCCACGACTGTATCTGCTCACTGCCACAAAGCTCTTTGCTCTCTGAACTGTCACTCCAAGAGCATGTTCATGTCACTGCATGAGCAGGGAGAGGGAGAGCAATACATTGACTTAAATGTATGAAAAGGTCTAGAAAAGGAAGCTGTCAAAGATGTGAACAAAATTACACTGGAGAAGATGGCTAACATGGTAATTTATTCCAGCTAGATCACTTCAAAAGGATGGGTCTGGTATTCATTAGAAAGCAAGAGAGAGTGGTTATGAACTGGAATCATGACATCAATTAGTTTCCCCATTAGTGGTGATTGGAATAGCTGGCCAGCCCCATGCAAATGAATACATGCAAGGAATTTCTTATGTCAATTTAGTATTACAGACTAATGTAATTGTTAACCTTGGTACTTCACATCCATTTTTAGAGCTTAATGAATCAACTGTCTAATTTGTCAATGTTGATTAAAAGATGAAAGAAATGGGAATATTTTCATATGGGAAAGGAATTGCTTTTGAAAAAAATAGAACTGGTCCCCTTTGTGTATATAAAATCAGGCATGGAAATACTGAATAAAGCAGAGATTTTGAATCAGATGTGCTTCTGGTCCCGGTCCAGCTGCACAACCATTGAAATATGCTTAAAAATGTGAGAGTGAAGCACAAGTTTAAGTATTTTACTAAAAAAAGATAAGTCTAAACTTATGCTTCTAATCAACCAGACTGGAATCTTTGATTAGATCCCTTAGATCTTTGATTGAATCAGGATTTAAATCAATGCCAGGCAAAAAACAGAGATAAAACTGGTTGCAAAATAAAACATGTTCTGCTTTGCATATACTCAAACTTTTTATAAGCTCACAGCTGATGGAAAAATATTTTAATTTTCAATTCTCACTGTAAAACCAGTATGCTTCCCATGATGGTTTTGCATATGAGATAACCAATTTCCATGAAACACTTCTCCTCTTTTGGGAAACCAGAGGAGTCAGAGGAGGGGTGGCCTGGGATGAAGCCTGCAATCCTTGTGTCCTTTCAAGCACTGAAAAAATCACAGCAGTTAAGAATTAGTTCCTCAACCCCAATGAGCCCCTGGGGAGCATTTGGCTGCATTTATGAAGAGGATTTAAAAAAATAAAGTGCTAACAATGAGGAGAACATTTAGGCATGTTGCCAAAGGACATGATACTCATTACGCACGTTCTTTGGAGATTCCTGGATGGCTTTCAGATCAAAAACCACCAACCTTTTTGTTATTTCTGTAGGAGAATTACAGTTCTCTGGAGGTTTCTCTGTGAATCCCTCCTTGAATTTAAAGCATGCTTAACCAGGAAATGCATCAATATAAAAGCTCAGCAGGTTTATGATCATAACTCTGCTTACCTGTCTGCGGAGCAGCCTTTCAGCAGAAGGAGAGTGCACCTGCTGGGAGACCTGGGGCTTGCTCTCCCCCACCAAATGGTCATGAGCTCTTACAGGGTGGAAATGGTCCTTTGGGATTTGCAGGAGGGAGCTGGTGTCTGCTGGCTGCGACTGCACCGACGCCTTTGAACCTTGCAAGGGGAAGAAGAGGAAGAATTGGGACATGTTCATCCAAGGGCTGTGTCCCAACCTCAGTGACCTCCCAGGGAAAACTGCTCTGCTGCAGCTTGGATCAGACAGGCACAGCAAAACACTGAAATCAGCAAATGGCTCTCCAGAGCTGGGGAAAAAAACCTCCCATCTACTAATAAATTACTCCAGCATTGTCTATTATTTCATTTTTCTTGGCATTTCCCCCTGATACAACTGGGACTAGCTCCTGTTGAGAACAGAAGACAAGGAACTACAAGTTCATCTGAACTGGCAATTCCTGCATCCCTGCTTTTGGGCCAATTACTTTGCAGGCAGCCTCACTTCTGAGCACCACAAAAATCTTTTTTTAACTTTGAAAGGCTCTAGAAGGTGTCTCCATGCCTGAGCCTGCATGGAGACCAACTGCTGGGATCTCCAAACCAGCATGCACACACTGGAAGTGAAGTCAAAGGGAACAGCACCTGGCAGCTCTCAAGGTTGGTTTTACAAAGCCTCCCAGAAGAAGGAAACACATCCTCCCCAGCCTCTTCCTGACCCTTTGTGGTTGCTGGCTACTTCTTCTAAAAGGTTTGAAACTCTGTGTGCTCCCCCCACACACAGGCTCAACGTTTTTCAAAACAATTCATTTAATCTGGATCGCATCCCAGAGAATCTCATTTGTCCTGGAATCTTTCCCAGAACAACAGCCCCATTACGAAGGAGTATTCAAACAAATGCCTCCTGCAAGTGCCAGTGTTTCTGACAACAAAACCTTCTCAGCTTGAAATATTATGGCTTGGTTGTGGTGATTTATTAGAGGCGCCTGGCACCTCCTGCTGTCTTCACTGCACTCTATAATATTACAAACTGTAAACAGGTGGGGGTGACTTCCTACACCCTGGAAAGCAGTGACATTGTGGGTAGAAGAGGACAGTGATGTGTCAGAATTTGGGGACCTTACCCAACTCCCAGCACTCTGGCTGGCTTAAGTCGATTGGAATTTCACCAGCAGGAGAAAAACACAAAAGGTTTAATTGCTTAATGTGGTTATAAGACATCAGCTTTACCTCTCCTAAGTACTTCTGCTACACCTCAGTGGAACAGTTTTTCCTGTGGATTTTCAAGGGTGCAATGCCCGTCCTCAGAAAGCCAGGGCTGTTGGATAGGGCTAGTCAGGTTCTCCAAACTGAAACTGGGAAGTGAAATCTTGAAAAAGGAAGGCACTCAGAAATTACCCAGTCCCTTGTTGACACAGTTTTTGTTCAAGACAGCACAAATACATCCCAATTAAGGGTCAACAACGAAGCACTGGAAATTCCCTCTGTAGCAAATATGAGTCCTCTGTGTGGCAGGAATTTCTTGACTGTTACAGAGACCCATAAATTCTGGCTCAACTGAAGGTAATGGGAGATTTGCTATTGCTTTCAATGGGATTTTAGCTGCACCATTAGCATTATGTGCAAACAGATTTCAAAACAACACTCTTGACCTTGAAAATTGTGTATCGTGGCAGAGATTTCTCACAACACCAGATTCATCTTCCTCCCTTGTACCCACATAATTTTTTTGCTTCTGTTCAACAGTCACTATTCATCCAAATTCTTATTACTATGCAAATTTCAACATCTTATTTCTAATCTGTTCAAATCTCTCACCATTCTGAACATTGCTGAAATTATGTTCTGCTTAGAGGCTTTCAAATGGCAAAAACTTGTAAAAACTTCCCTGGCTTATCAGTGACAAATGCCTAAAATGATGGCATATAACAAATTAAGGGTGGCTCCATTCACTTCCCAGCCCCAGGTAACCCCTGGCAGGCAGAGGAACTGGAGGCACAGGGACAAGCCCTGGGAGGCAGCTGCAAGGACAGGGACAGAGGTGCAGGCAGGGAGAACCCTCCCTGTACCTAAGAATATCACTGAACTTAGCTCCAAGATGTATATCCCAACCACACACACCGGGAAGAACAATTCCACACTCTCTCATTTTCCCATTCATCTCACACAGACATGCCTCTCAGTTCAGCAGATTTATGTTCATTTTACAGGCATTTAGAGACACCATCTTCCCATCTTTCATAGATGTTCCCAGACAGAACTACCAAACAGGTACTGCTGCAAAAAAGAGACAGGAGGAAATATTTCTCTGCTGGGATTTCTCCTCTGGGGCCCGGTGGGACAGATGGAGCCCAGGCTGCAGGGACTGTAACCTTAGGGAACCAGCCAGGGGGACAGCCAGTGTTGAGCCACTGCCACATTGCCAAAAAATCCCGAGGAAAGGAGCTATCTTAAACAGGGCTTTGAAAATTGTGGAGGTTCCTTGCAAGCTCTGGACTTTCCACAGCCGTTCCACACGTCTCAACACACGACTGGAAACCAGTGGCAATTCTCACCCTCCTACCAAAGAGCTTTGAAAACCATAACTCTTGCTCTGCTGGAAAATCCTACTCTTTTCCCAGCTGAGGGACATGTACCTGACTGGGACTTGTGATGTGCTGGCTTCCTGTCACCCAGGGAGGCAGGGCAGGGGCTGGAGTAGGGCGGCTGGAACATGTAGCTATCATTTGGCAAGGAATGGGTGCGTCCCACCGAGGGCTTCCTCACGCTCAGCAGGTCCTTGCTGGGGGACAGGGTCAGTGTGTCATCCTTGGAGCGGAGATCAGCCTGGGGGGAAAGAGAAATGTCAGCAAGGCAGGCTTGGAAGGGTGGGAAAAGAGGAGAAGAGCCCAGAAACGCGAGCGACAGCCATTGCAACCAGGATGGCACGATGGGCATGCACAGGGTGCACGGATGGATCTACCAGGGAGCCATCCCCTCCATCGGGGCTCTCAGTAAACTCTCACACAATGGACCACAGAAACAGAGGAAGCCACACTGTAGGAATAAACCATGACTATTTCAGGGATATGCAAAGAAGGCATCATGCCTCAAGGCCAGCAAAGGTCACATTCTTGGCAGGACTTTGACCCTCTGCTCCCTCGGTGCCCTCATCAGCAAGGCAGGCTTTTGCAAAGGTGAGTAGTTTCCTCTTCTGACAATAAAAGAAAGGAAAACAACAACAACAACAAAAAAACCCAACCCATATGCAAAAACTAGTTTATCAAAAATATTTTCTGTTCTGGCTCGCAGCACAATTTTATTGGATTTCCTTCTCACATAATGAATAACTAAAGCTATTTTATTGAAAAGGATATCTAAGCCTGCTCCTTAAGGGTGAAAGCCATTCTCTAATTAGAAGGGATCTAATGCAAGCAAGGATTATTGTATATATGTTGACTGTGGAATTTTTATAGCCAAAGAGACCTTGGAATGGGCAGCCCCAGAGGCAATATTGAGTGGATTCACACTTGATTTCATAAGAAAATATCTCCATCCCAGGAATGTTCTTGGGTGTTATTGTCTTGGAGAGTATTAGCAAAAATGGAAGCAAGGTCATCTTCCCAGTGTATTTCTAATGAAACAATTATTTAATTGTTAAAATGTCTCAAGTGAAAAATACAGGAATAAGTTTGTGCCACTGTAGTCTAATACAGTATTTGGCTGATAATTTTTGGAAAACTTTAGATCTTATTTTCTGAATAATTTTCCCTTTACTCAGTGCATTACAGGTTTTCTGGAATCAACACAGATTTTTGTGATCCCAATTCTATCCTTCAGTCATAAAAACAAAATTTCACTATGGCATTTATTTGAACAAGAAACATGATGAGATTAAAAGGAATTTGCAAAAGGAAAAAAATATGAGGAAAAAGAAGAAAAGACAAGAAAGAGAAAAAAAGATCACTGTTGCAAATTTAATGAACAAAACAGGTCTGTACTGCCACACAGCATTTGTTTCAGCCCTTGGGAAATTGCTGATTTGGATAGAACTTGGACACAGACTGGATAAGGGAGACTGAAGTCTCCTGATACAGCTTGGGGAAGGGGAGCAGAACCTGTGCTGGTAAAGCTGAGAGTTTGGATTTGGGAACCTCTCTGTCCCTCCCTGCCTTCCCCTTCTACCCAGTTCCTGTTGTTCTGCTGTCACACTACTGGGCTTAAAGCAGAAAAGGTGGCCTGAAACCTGAGATCTCAAACTCAGACCCATTTGAATATGAACATGAGAACTTGGATCTGAGACCCCACCCAAATTCAACAATATAGGTCATTTCCACTTCTGGATCATTTTGGGGGAAATCTCATGAGTGAAATTCATGAAAACCACTGAAAGTGGCTGCAAAATGATCCTTCCCAGGCCAGCCCACAGAGCAGTGGGAGCACATGACTTTTTGGTTCAGTTGTACTTTTGAAAAACATGTTGTTTTGGCTTGACTGAAAATCAAATCCAAGTTTTCCTTGAACCAAAAAAAAAAAAAGAAAAAAAAAGAAAAAAGAAAAAAGACATTTATTTCAGCTAAAGCCACATCTAAATAAAGTGTAAAAATATTGCACTGAGAAGAGATTTCAACGAAAGCTTGCAGTTTTTCAGGAGTTTGGGCAACTGTTGTGACCACTTTTTTGGTATTGATATAAATTCACAAAATCCTTTGTCCAACACAGTTTTGCTTGTTTTTGGAGAGGGGAGAAAAATCATCTTTCCTGGCTGTACCCTTGGGACTTTGCAATGCTGTCAAACAAGGCTGTCTAATCAGATTCAAAGCTAGGAGGGTTTCTCCTCTGTCCAACTCTCCATACTAATTTTGAAACAAAAAGCCTTGTAAAAGAAGTTAAATGGAGTTTACAAAATCTTTTGCACAGGATGCCATGAAGCATGATGGGAAATATTGTCACGGTTTAAGAAATGTTTCTCAAATAACTGCTAATTAGGATGACAGTCAACTAATATGGCAAAAAATTTATGAACAACACAAACATCCAAAGGCAGGTACATGAACAACAACAACAAAGAAAACAAGAATGATCTAAAAATGTTGGGAAAGGAGTTATGTCTGTTGTACAGCAGAAAAAAAAAGCACTTGACTGCTACACAGCTAAAAATATCTAATGTTTCAGAGAGGAGATGGTTTAAGGTAGGGTTCAAAATACTGGTTATGTCAGTCAAAAAGACACTGAATAGTCAAAACCTTTTTCTTCCAGCACGGTGACTGCTAGAAAGAATTTGCAAAATAAATATAATCTTGGAGAGATCCCCATTTGATATCTGTAAAAGAAACAGTCTGGCACCAATCATGCAAAAAGCCTTGTGGTGCCTGTGTTCATAAGGACAAAAATCCACCCCAAACCGAGGTGTTGGGGCTGACCCTTCAGCAGAGGACATGGGTCATTAGCTCACAGTGTCTCTTCACACAGCATCACTGATTTGTTTCAGATGGGGAGGAAATTTCAACTTTGATGCTTTCCAAAGTTGTTGGGTTTTTTTTCTTTTTTTTTTGTTTTTTTTTTTACTATTTATTCTACTTGGAGAAAACACATTGTTTATAAATAAGACACCAAAAGAAAAAATTAAATAACCACTTGTTCCTCACAAGGAGCCAAGATTGTGGACAAGAGTGACAAAACCCAGGACTTAATGGCATTAAGGACAGCATCCTGTTGAGGGAAAATGTTGGTGCTCTTTGGGAGGGGGCTGGAACTGGAAATGCCATCAGGCAGGTGCAGAGAGATGGAAGCAGTATTTTGAACCCTGTAAACATCAGACTACACAGCGACCAGTGTATGTACATTGCTTTCCAGAGCATTAAGTAAGTGTGTGTTAATGTCATCAGGAAAAGAGTCATCCGTCAGAGCTAAGGACCAGGACTTTTCAGAGAGAATATCTGACGTCAGAGACAGAGCCTCCATCTCAGCTAGAGGGATCTAAAGGGAGAGATGATTAAACATAAGAAACCAGGACACAAATCTTTTGGAAAAGAAAATTAAAGAAAGAAAAAGAAGTATCATAATCTAAATACTTCTAGATACTAAAGCAATATCCCTGCAGTGGGGGAAGCTGCATCATACACATTGTTACCAGGGACAGAACATTAAAGAAATTAAACATAACGAAGAAATTAAAAAAGGAGTGGGTCATTCATACTTTAGTGCTTACCAAGGATCTGGGAGGGGGTTTAAAACCATACACTACATGAAGAAGCAAAGGTAACATTACTTTCATAATAGAGAGATTAATCCTCCTGGCTGTGATCAAATACAAGAGATTTCCAGATCTGATTTCTCTGAACGTGTTCCCCCCCAATAACCGTGCTGGTTTCTAAGCTAAACTTGTTGAGTCTGCAAAGATTCCCCAACAACAAAACCAAATTTTCAGGTGGGGTATGGAGTGTGCCTTTTCCTGTGCCCCAGGGAGGCTGCAGGGACACTCCACCCCCTCCAAGAGGCAGGTGGGATCATAATTCACTTCCTCAAGGCTAAAAGGGCACAGGGAGAAACTTAAAGCTTGATTTTGGTCAGCAAACACCTTCCTGGTGCTTTCAGCTCATTTTGGCTGGCTATAGAGCCTCCAGTGGCACCAATAACTGTCCTACTAAAACAGCCAACTGCATTTTTCAGCCCTCAAATGCCCCTCAGGCCCTGCCCCAGCTGTCTCTTCTGGCACTGAGAAATCCTGACTGGGAAATCAGCACCACACAGCTGCACTCGTGTTTTCATGCCTCTTGCACAAATGGATCCCCACTGGCAACATTCAAACAATCAATAAATGTCCTTATCAAATCATTGATGAAGCTCTCTCCCTGGACATAGAGGTCTTTTTATAAGAAATGTGAAAATGTCACCTCAGATTTTGGAGGAAAAGGAGGGGGAAAAGGGGACAGTGGCATCTCCCCCAGGGCAGCAGCTCTGCTGCAGGGCACTGTAACAGGGGGTGTCTGCCCTGCAGCAGGCTCAGTTCTCCCCAGATGCCTCCCTGGACACAGAGCTCATGGCTCCAGGAATGACATTTCATCAGGTAACCTCCAGACCTGGCTCATGCTCACAGGGGCTGCCTGCTCTGGGCAAGTCCCAGGTGCTTCCTTTTCTTTTCTCACTGTGCATTTTTTTTGCCATCCTCTGTGCTTGAAAAGTCTTTCAGCAGCAATAAATCTTCAAAGAGAAAACAGAGAGGCCCAGATCTCTTGCACAGAAGTTGTCAAAGGACTGGGTTTTCTCACTCTTAGAAATGGCAGCCGTGGGATGGAACAAACCCAGCGATGAGTGAGCCTGGAGAGGCTCAAAATTCAGCTCAGATAAGTAAGAGGGTCGGGCTCCTCTCATCTAACCTCGGCTTTGATATCTCCTCCAGCACACTCATCTGCTGGCAATGGATGAGAGAGATGATTTGGAGCCCCTGATTTCATATGAGGCTCCCCAAAAAGGCATCACTGCAAAGGCTGATGGCCTGAGGACAGGAATCCCTAAGAGGGACCCAGCAAGCAGAGCCAGGAAAAAGCTGTGCAGGAGCGTGGTGGACACCAGCAGCTCCGGCCTGCTGGAGCTGCCCTGCTGGGAGCTGCTATTAATCACTTGCTTTCAGCAAGTCCCAGCACTGCTCTAAATTCCTGAGTTGCCTGAGAACATGACAAATGGTGTGAACAGAAAAGCCAAAATGTAAACAAAACATCACCCCATTTCAGCCTTCCCAAACCCAAAATTGAGTTTGAAGCCGTCAAAACATTTTGTTGGAAACATCCAACTGATTTAGACCAGTTTTAATTATAGAGGGGGGGGGAGGGAAAGGCTTAGATTTTTAAAAGAAAAAGCCATTGCAAACTGGAATGCTATATTTTTTCATTACAGAAATGTCAAAACAAACCCACATTTTTGCTGCAGCAGCACTTTCTGGTGAAAAATGTTGTGACAAAAAATTTTCAACCAGCTCTCACTGAGTTTCCTACTGACCCTCTGCCTTCCCTGCCAAAGCTACTGCCTTTATTCCTCTGGCAATATTAGAGACAACCACTTCCTATAGCTTAATAAACTCTGGGATGCATGGAGCAATCAGAGGGAGAGATGTTATCCTGCTATATAAAGACCTGCAGTAGGATTTCATTTTACCTAAGCTTGTTCTTTTTCTCTAATGAACCATCAAAACTTGGGTAATTTAGAGTGGCAGTGAACTCATAAACAAGCACACTGATTTAACAAGAAAACTTTGGTTATTTTTAGCCAGAAAGGGTAGAAAATAGAGCAAGAAATATGGAATTTGCTCAATCTCAACTGCAGTAAAAAATAGGAGTGCTTGAATTATTATTATGGTCACTGCTGTGTTTTAGCAAAAGTATTTGCTCTAAAGAATAACACACTTAAAAAAGTAGGTATTTTATTCTAGGAAGTAGATGAACTAATTTTAAACAAGCACAGTCTGCTCAAGAAAGCACTGGAGCACACGGCTACTTCTGTTCATCATTAAGGGCTGCCTCCCCTCCTAAATTCACTAGATCAGAGATGAGGATCTAGTTTACAGTGACCCATTTACATGAAGCCTCTTTAGGAAAACCCTTCAAAACTGGATTTTCATGCAGTACAAGTAGGCACAGAACACAGAGATCATTTGATGATCCCCAGCAGCTCTGGGAAAACCTCACGCTGTGCTGCTGGCTCTGCACACATGCCCTGACACTGCTGTGGAAGCAAAATATAAGAACCCCACTGAAGGATGAAGATGGAATTTTGTGCATTTCCCCTCTAACACCCATGAACTGTAAATCCCAATGAAAAACCTCTTACTGTGTTGACAAAGCCTGAGCATATTCTCTTCCTCTTGCACTGATATACAATATCATCTACTTCCACAGAAAAAGCCAAAGTCACTGATGCTTCCAAACCCCTGTGACTGCATTACATAAAGAACTTTAACTTGCTATTAAAGGTCTCAGTAAAATTGAGTTTGGATGGAGACTTTGCAGGAAATTAGGAATATTAACCTGGTTCTCAGAGCTGTAATATTCGGGAGCTGGGAGGGCATAATGATGGCACACAGAGCCTGACAGGTTGTCCATCAGCTTCAGCTCTCCTTCCAGAGATTCCTGGATCAGCAGTGATATGGTATCAAACAAGTGCCTTTCCTAGGAAGGGTGGTGTATAGCATGCAGAGAGAGAGAGAGCAAGCCAAAAGGAAAGGAGGAAAAAGGCAAGGGACAGAGACAGAGAGAAGAAAAGGACAGCATATCAAACCCAATAAACAGAATGAGGGGGAAAAAAAATAGAAGGGGGGAAAAAAAGGTGGAAACGTTCAAGGAGAACAGCAGTAACAGGAACAATGGGACAGGAGAGAAGGAGAGAGAACAGTGCAGTAATATCATGGTGAGCAGAGACAGCTTTCCCAGACATTACGAGAGGTGGGGTGACAGCAGCTGCCCCGAGACCACAGCTGCTCCCACCCAGGGCCCTCCTTGGGGACAATCTCCCTTCAGCACACAGGGCTGGTCATCCCTGGGGGCTGAGCAGCACCTTCCCATCTGTGCTGCCAACTTCAACAGCACACTACCTCCTGCAAGGCTTTTACCCACATGGTCCATGCTTTTGAGCTGCGGGACCTAACACTTGACACCTAAATCCATATCCAGAGGGCACAGAAATTAAAATAACCTGACTGGAGAGAAGCTGAGCGTCCTGTCCATGGGAGCTACAGCTGAGCAGGATGGACACGTGCCAGGTCACTAATTCATGTGCCAGACATGGGCTGAGGAGCCCCCAGTGCTCAGACCAATGTCAAACCAGCTGGCCACAGCACTGGGATTGCACAGAGCAGGGTCTGGCTTTTGCAGGCAGCAGGGGAGTGATTTCAGGGTGCACCTTACATGTAGGGAATGCCCAGTGCATACAATGAGATGAGGACCAGAGCTACAGTCAAACAGCACACAGTGCAAAAATCCCAGGAAAGACGCAAACAAAAAGAGCATGCTGTCCTGTCCTTGCCAGGGTTGTGTCCTGGGAATTGTATTCCTCTGCTATCAAGCTCAAGCATCAGATTTGTCCTGAAGG
Organism: Anthoscopus minutus; assembly: GCA_013399455.1. Taxonomy (NCBI): domain Eukaryota; kingdom Metazoa; phylum Chordata; class Aves; order Passeriformes; family Paridae; genus Anthoscopus; species Anthoscopus minutus. The sequence goes on along the minus strand of VWYI01008733.1, from coordinate 494,897 downwards.
TTTTGGCTGGGAAAATAAACATTAAGATCTCCTGGAGGTTTTTGAGGCTTCTGTTTGAGGGAAAGAGCAAGCAACACACTCTGAAGGTTATAATGGAATAAACCCTTTCCTAGGCCACCTTGAGAGAGGGCAGGTCTAACAGACTGCAGAGTGAGGGTGCCATTCTGACTGATTCATCTCGCAGTTTTGCAGCTTCTCCTTTTTGCCAGTTTCAGTCCTGGTGCAGGACAACAGGGCTGACTTTGCCAGTACTCTGCTCAACACATACAGCACCAGTTGGGATGTGTTGTTTCTTCCTAGAGGACGTAGTAAATCTGCATTTCCCCACAGTGCCCTGAACTCCTTTTTCCTGAGCCAAAGAGCAGCTTTGGACTCCATCTCAGACAACAGAGATTTTAATGGCACCAGAAATTTCCAGTAGCTTAGGAACTGAAACAAAGCTTAAGCAGGGATTTACTCTATTTCACCCTTGGACTAAAGATCACAAACGAGTTTTTCATGCATTAGAATACATGTTAGGCCACCCCAGGCTGAGGCCAAGATACGCTGTTGTGAAATCAAGACGTAATAAAAGTTAATGAGGTCTGCATAGAGTTTAACCCAATTTGCAATCAGCTAAGACTAAAAAAAGGCTGGACTGTATTTCCTGAGTAATTTCAGTTCGGTGACCTCCCAAAGAACTTGTCTGGGTCTTGATCTCACCTCTCATTCCTCAAACTGAATCTTCATCCAAAAATTGTAGTTTAGGGGGACATGGTGCAGCTCGTAGCAGCTCCCACATTACAGCCATGCTCCTGCTGGTGGGAGTTCTGCCACCGGCTCTGGTGAGCTCAGGTTTGAGTCTCCTCTCTATTCTATTGTTAAAAGAATCTTTTCTTATGAGCCTGACTGTGGGGATGGATTTTAAATTGAGGTTACATAAAACAAATTTAATACTGAAGCAAAGATTAGCCAAGTTTTATTCCACTTCTATGTTGTGGTTCATGGTCTCTATTAGAAAAGTAAACACATTATGCTCATGATTTTGCTATCACAAAGGACCAGTCAAAACTCTGAATTAAACTAAATTTGGAGGTAGCTCTGAACTCTGTTGCTTGAGCTGACGTCCAGAGTAAATTGCAAAACTCTTTCCCTCCAAAGAGGTGCATAAAGGTGGTCTGGAGACCTGACTGGGGTCTCTTCCTTGCAGCACTGGTTCCCAAACCAAGCAAGAGTCAGCAGCAGGCAGCAGGGAGTACAAGCCCAGGACATCTGGTACACACCTCTTTCATTACCAACTCGTGCAAAGTCTTCCCCAACAAAAATGCAGGTCAAGCCCTCCTCACCCTCCAACAGAGGTTCTCACCATATGGTAAGCTAGTGAGAGCTGAGAATCCACCTTGATTTGCATGGGATTGGTAAATCCACGGGGGCTCTCGGGTCTCTCTCCACTGCTGGTGCCTGTCCACGCAAAGATGTCTGAGGGGCTGTGCTGGCCAGGGATGATGGTCTTCATCTCCATCTCCAGTTCTGCTTCGAGCTCTGCCTCCTCCTTTGCCTCCTTGTTGCTCTCCTCCAAGTGCTTCATGAGCACTGCGATCACCACATTGACCAGGACGAACTGGGCTGTCAGCACGAAGGAGACGAAGTAGATGGGGGAAATGACGGTGTTGTAACAGGTGGACTCCTGGTCACAGTCACGCAGGGTGTCCTGGAAACAATGGGGGAATGATCACAGAATCAGCCAAGCTGGAAAAGACCTTAGAGACCATCAAGTCCAACCTATCACCTAACACCAACTTATCAGCTAAACCATGGCACTAAGAGATAGAGGGATGTGAAGAGACTGCAGCGTGAACCTCAGTCTGCAATGGGTTCTCCTTTCATGAAAAAAACCAAGAAGATTTGGCAAATTTCACATCTAGAACAGCAGAACACTTGCCAACAAAAACATTAACACTTACCTTCATTATCCCATTCCAGTTGTCTCCTGTGGATACTCGGAAGAGGGTCAGGAAGGCCATCCCAAAGTTCCTGAACGTGGCATGCCGTCCCAGCCCCTCGCAGGGGTGTGTGTCATCACACTCTGTGAGAGCAAGCACAGCCGTGAGACTCCCACTCCCACACCATTCCCACCCCTCCCACTGGCACAGGAAGACTCACCAAGGTCTCCAAACAGCTCCACTCCAAGAGCTGCAAATATGAAAAACAACAACATGAAGAGAAGGCCCAGATTCCCCACCTGAAAAGAGAAAAAGAAATGGGGGGTAAAAAACAAAAAAAGAACATTCATTGATTTTTTTTTTGTTCCAGACCTGTTTCTTGCTGTATTCTTTAATCCAAAACTTAAATTGCTTCAGGGCAAAAATGACCTCAATGTGAGGACTGTATCTCAGTGCTTCGGGAGGGAAATGTGATTCTCTAATGACAGCAAAGATAAAATGATTAGCATTCCTCTGCAACAGGAAATGAGCTGTGGGCCAGAGGAGCTCTGGTTTGATATGGCAGTGGGTTACCTGCGGCAGCGCTTGCATCACGGTGTCCAGGAGGGCCCTCATCCCCACAGCCATCTTCAGCAGCTTCAGCACTGTGGAAAACACATTTGCAGTATGGTAACAGCAGCATCAGCAGAGAGGCACAAACTCAGTCCCTCTCCCAGGAGCCGCAGGTTATAGCAAGAGAAATGCGAAATCTTGTCAAGTGTTCTCCATTAGCTGCTACAGTCCCTGGCCTTTTTACATCCCTCCTTGTTGCCTGGATACTATCAAAACCCCATGAATAGCAGCATCACCTACTCTGAGACTTGGAGAAAGCGTTATCACTCTGCCTGGCTCTTCCTTCCCCACTTTATCTGTTGGACTCATCTCCTTCCTCCAGTTATCGTGAGCAGTTCCCTTCCCAGCCCTGGGGCTATTTCCTACTTCCATAGGCTACCCACTTCCACACATGATTCACTGAGGAATGATTTACACATCTCTTCCAGAAGGTTGCATTTCCAATTGGAAGCTGCATGTATTTTTAATTCTGAAAGGGATCCAATGCACAGAAAACTGTGCACTTTTCCCCTCTTGAGACACAGCAGCATTTAATTTCTCCTCCACCTCCTTCTCTGCTTAGATGAGGGCTGTAATCAAAACAATTACTCCTCAGAGCACAATACCCTTCAGGAGGGCCTGGCAGTACTTCATTAAGGGCCTGAGCACTCACATTTTACATCTTCATAATTTGGCCCTGACGCCTCCCTGTTTTGAAAAATCAGGCCCTGAAGAAGTTGGCTCCCTGACTTGGGAACGTGTCTGAGGGGACAGATGGATAGGGAATGACAAGGCATGCTTTGTCACCAAGTGGTGTGATGTAAAGCCTCATGGGAATTTAAATTTATTAGATGCTCATCTTTTAAAGCCAATGTACTCAAGCTTGTGTTCTCTAATCCCTGTTAGAGATGACTTTGATTTGACTGGAGCAATTTTCCCAGGTACATCTCTGGGAGTTACTGCCACAGCTACTTCTTAATTTCTAAGCTCTCAGCCTTCAAGTCCTCTTAAGGCAGAAACACATGGTCAGTTGGCTCAGCTTTTTGGCTCCTTGCAAGTATTTACCCCCATTGTTCTTTTATTTGTTTACAGCCTGTTGATGCCAGAACTATGCACATCATGATAGGGATATGCCCCAGGACTGTTTCCCAATGCTTAACTCTCTCCTGGTGCTGACCATGTACCTCAAACACGAGTCAATTCTGCTTTATCCCTCTCACCTCGAGCGATCCTGAGAACCCTCATGATCCGGATAATTGTGGGGTTAATTGGTAGTGAAGCGTTCACCTCGATCTCTTCCAAAGTGATGCCCATGATAGACAGCAGAACAATTGCCAGATCTAATTGGTTCCATCTGGAGACAACACAAAGTGAAGTTTAACATCTCCTAAGAGGCTGGCAGTGAGAGGCAGCTTGTTTCACACAAATTCCAGTCATTTCAATGGTTTGAGCACTCAAATGAATCTGCAGTATTTTTCTGAGGGTATTATACAAAAGCAGTGATGTTATGAAATCATTGTGACAAATGCATTTCATTAGAAAACCAGCCAATTCCAAAGATATCCTTGACTGAGGGGAAAGAGGAACAAAAGCTGGGCAGTTTTCTACCCAGAGGCTCCAAACCTCAGGAGAGACACTGTGTTGTCTGTCTAGCCATTTCTAGACATGACACTTGTGGACCTCAGTGTGAGATCTGCTCCAGAGAGAACAGGACCCCATGTCCAGTCCTTGTAAAATGTTGTGTTTGGTGAAGGAAAGACCCCAAGGACTTGTGCCAGGCTGGAGAGTGGTAATTCCAGCACAGACACACAAAATGTGGGGACAGGGATGGATCCATCCTATGGATGCTGAAGGGCTCACATGAAAGTCTGCTTAGTACCCTGTTCTTGGTATTAACACTGAAGGCAAAAATGGGAGAAAGATCTGCCAAGGACATAAAATTTGTGTTTGTGAGGTAAGAGAGTGATAATCTAGGTAAAGATACAATGTCATCCACTGCTCCTCATCTGCATAAAAGAGAGGTCCTCTCTTTTTTCATGTTCATCCAGGGCTAGATTCTTTCTCTTAACATGAATTTTGTCACTTCAGCAGGTTCTCTTGATTAGATGGACCTGCAGCTGGCATGAGAAGAGAACTGGCTGCTTGGTGGAGATCTGTCCCTGCTTCATCTGCTCCCAAGGGCCAAAATGGTTCAATCCCACTCCCTGGCCTGCACAATCCCTCCTCCAGTTTACATCCCAAGCCTCCGCCTAACCAGCCTTCAACCAGTCACACCAAAGAGCTTTCATACATCTCAGACTCACAGCATGGGCCAGAGCATGGGAATTCAGGACATGGAATTGGGCAGCTCTCCACAGAGCCTGCTGCTGACCCCGTGGTCACAACAGATCTTTGTTACCTGTCTTGGAAGAAGCGGCGAAACCCGAAGGCAATAAGCTTGAAAACAGATTCCAGTACAAAGATAATGGTGAAGATGTAATTGCAAATCTTCAAGGCTTCATCAAGGACCTGGGATGTGGACATAGGACTGAGGTTAGATGCTAGCTCTGCAGAGGGGCTTTGCTGCCTCCAAACCTGACTCTTGTGTCATCACTTACCCATTACAGTTAAAAGTCTTCAAACGTGGACTCTCTCTGATGAAAAATATCCCAGGGAAAAGTCCCAGGGATTCACAGAGTGCACTTGCTCCCTGGTGATAAAATCCCAGGAAGGGCTGACACAGGCCCAAGGCACAACTCACCCCCAGCAGCAGCACAGCCCCAGCTGGATCGCTTGGGTGCCCAGAAAGAGCTGCTGCATTTGCTGGTCTCAGCAGCACAAGACCTCCTGTGCTTTTGTCAGAGAGCTGAATTTCATCCCACTTGTTCATCTGTGCAAGTGCTGGCCAAATGGCTCCTCAGTGACAGCCTGCCATTACTCCTCACCTTGAGCTTTTGGCAAGGAGCATGACAGAGGGATGATATGCCAGGAGAAGCAAGTGCCTTGCGTTTTCCTCTGCCCCTCTTCCCTCTGCAGAACTCAGTCTGGTCTTTAATCCAAGTGCATCCTGGCTGGGACAACTCTTGCACAGTCAGGCATTAAGCTACATCAGAAGTGATTTCATCCCCAAAAGCCTTGCTCATGAAGGAACATTGTGGTAGTAGCATCCTTCATGGCCTCTTAAGTAATGTGCATTGAATTCCTCCCTGCTGGCAAACAGAATGGTAATAACAATGTCCAGGGCAGCGTTAGGGAACAGGGGAGATGTGCCCACAGACCAAACCCAACATTTACTGATCCCTGAGTGGGAGAAATCATAGCAGAAGGAGTTTAAGTCATGCACTCTGCCTTTGTGCTTCAGTTTAGCTTTAAGCATCCATGGACAAAAATCACCTCATCTGACAAAGAAGCACAAGCCCAGCTGCCAAACGAAGCCATGGCTCTGAGCAAGCCTCTCTGCCATACTGCAGGGCACTTGGGCTCTACAGAAGATGAGCACATTCAGCTGGCAGAAGCAGACTTTGCCCAGCAGCTCTTCACTCAAACCACCTCTCTCTACACTGCAGCATTCCCACCTCTCCAGGAGGTGAAGCATCTCCATCTGGGGTCTCACCCCCAGGGCATCCTGGTACATCCCAAAACTAACTCCTTTCAGCACCAAGAAATCACTAGTTTGTATATAAATCTCTTTGGTACATTTAGCCTTTAAATATCTTTAGGATCCCAGCTATCCATCACCCAAACCTGAGGGATTTCCCAGCCCCACATTCATTGAGGACTCAAGCACGTGTATGAGTCTGACCATGCTGTCATCCAGCACAACCCAAACCTGGACTTACTGCCCAGACACTGCATACCAGAGGCATGGAGACAAAATGCTATTTGCCTAAAGAAAATAAAAAACAAAAGCCTGCCCAACATTTTTATAATACAAGAGAAAATGCAGCTGCAAAGCGGCTGCGGTAAGGCACGCGCTTTAGAGTGACTCCAGCCCAGGCTCCCTTGCCAAGAACCTTTTTCATCATCAAATGACTGAGCCTTCCAGGGTATTAAAAGGTGACCTGGACATAAAAAATAAATTGGGCTTGTTCCCTTTCACTTTTGGCTTATGACAGACTGGAGAATATTTCCCCCTGATTCTGTCATTTGCATGTTTTAGTTGTTTGGGCGGTTTTTTATATTAAGTATTCAAGTCCTGTCTAATTTTAAAGAATACTTCCTCCTATTGTGTGTTATATTTATTCATTCTGAAAGGCACTAATAAAAGTAAGTACAAGTTATGTGTCCAAGGCAGCTATTTCCATTTCATTTTTATGCACAAAAGACATGACATCTCAGGACAGGCTGTTTTTATTTTCACAGTATGATAATGACCCAGGAATTGAAGCACACTAACATATAAAAATGCATTTTAGAGACCAGCATGGAATCCAATTCCTGTAAAAACTAGGTCCTATTGGACACTGGGGATTTAGAAGAAACTTTGCAAAAAATCCCCATTTTCCAAATACTTCTATTATTTTTGCTTTTTCTCTTTTTTTTTATTTTTGGGGTGAGGGTGGGGAGAGAGAGTGGATGTGAAACCTAAGTAAAATGGAAGACACCAACAATGATCTAATCTAGCAAAGCATGCAAACCCAAACCCAGTCTCATTTTCAAAGCAGTCACTTTGCACTCATGTAGAACGGAGAGGTGCAACAGGATCCACGTACCAGAATCCCTGGGTTGAGCTGGGAGCCAGATGCAGGATGCCAAAAGTGGATGTCTGACAGAAAACCTTAACCCTGCCCAACAGCACATGCCAGCACAGCCCTGCCTGTCCCCCCAAGCTGTGCCAGTACCTTTGGCTGCTGGTAGTGCTCCATGGCCATGGTGATGACGTTGAGGCCGATGACACCAGTGATGAACAGATCCAGGTAGTGGCTGGTGCACATCTGGTGGATCAGGAGGCGGAAACGCGAGTAATCCGAGTAGTAGGGCTTGCACTGAGCTTCTGCAGCAGGGAGGAGAGCAAGAAGCAAATCAAGGGATTTCTCTGCCATCTCTCTCAATGCAACCTCACTCTCCAATTCCAGGGATGATAAATTCTAGATCAACCTCAGCAACATGCTGTCTTTTTTCTTTCTTTTATTTTTTTTTTCTTGTTGGCATGTTATCATTTTTAACACACAGCAGGGCTCCCATCATCTTACATCCATTAAATATCTTCAGTGGGACATGCTCTATACTCAGCCTTGTGGCATCAGGGATGAGGTGAGCTGGGACTAGTGTGCTGATAAGAACGATTTTTTTCTGTAGGGATATTTAAGTTAAATTTAAATTAAAGCAACAATTTTTGCTTCTGCTGATCTTGAAAGTCACCAAAGCATCTGAAAACCCAATTAATTGTCAGATTTTACCAGCAATTGCCTAAAAGCACAGGCCATTGAGTTTGTGCTGGTCTTTGAAAGACAAAGAGCGCAAACATATTCTGTTCTTTGCAACAAACTTCAGAGACAAGAGAATTCAGCACTTTGTCAGAAAAATGGTCCATGAAAATACCAAGGAAAACTGATCAATGAGACTTTAGTGATCAGAAAGTAACAATCCTCCATTTAGACAAGATTATCAGCACACAGATTTCACTGTCCAACTCAGTCCCATGTTCAGCTGCCTTGGGGATGACACATGGACTTTAGACCCCAAATGTTCCTAGAGATAAACCCATTTACTCACCTAATCTCTAATGAGGAAATGCCAAGGCTGAGTATATAATTCAGTACAATTTTCAATGAGGCATTATAATGCAGATTGAAGTGGAAAGGGCTGTCTTGAAGATGTCAGAGTGTAATATTACCCTCATAATTAGATGATCAACTGGTTATGAAAATTATTGAGCTGTAAGAATTGCACGGTTGATATTCTGCTCCAGAGCAAATGGACAGTTTGGCACATTAGTCTAAGAAAAATAGTTAGGCAAAAATGATGCCAGGAAGCGCAGGTTTGGATTGCCCTAGGGGAAAACTAATTTTAGAAGATTATATTTTGTCTGGAAATAGAGTTCACTTTGTCAATATCCAATGACATTGCAATCAAACCCATAGATTTAATGGTTTCATGTGCTCCTGCTTTCATATCAGGACCCTTAAAAATCACTTTTGTTTTTTTTCCTGTAGAGACAGACCTTTCCCTTCCAGCCCAGGGACCAAAGGGAAACAAACACTCAGCAGTTTTATTCTGTAGGGGTTTGGAAGGCCCAAAAGTCTGTTTCAGTGTCATCAAATGAAAGGCAATATTAATATTCACTTTCTGATCTGCAGTGGGCTTTAGGTGATCTGCACTGGAGTATTGATGAAAAGGTCTATAGAATTAATTTTCATGCTGAATCTATTGAGTGCTTATGAAAAAAAGCAGACTAGTAGTTGCTGACTCACTCATAAGACTCTGTCAGATATCTCAGAATCTGCATAAATCTCCATAAAGTCAAGATATCTCGATCACATTATGCTAAATTATGAGTAGCAAATTAACTAAAATGTTTGAATACAATTAGGTTAGGAATAGGACCTATTTTTATGAACCAACTTCTCATCTCGGAAAGAAACACCATCGTAATTGGATCACTTACCTCTTTTCTACATTTATGTATAATTCACATTCAAAAAGAAAAATGTCAACGTTTCTACCTTTTCCTGCAATGGATTTACTTATGAATAATTACATTGGAATTCAACTTTTTTCCTCAGCTTTGACTGACAGGTAATTCCAAATCCTACAGAATACCACCAATGCCGTTAGAACAGAGAGAGGATTTAGAGAGAGGTTGTAAATGTTCCCTGTGCAGGGTTCCTGCACCTGGATTAGCCAGTGCATGACCTTATAAGCAGGGTTGCTAATTGTTCAGATATCTGCAAAGCCTTTTCCTCTCTTGCACCTCCCCTCTCCCAAATCATCTTTTCATCCTTCCCAGCATCCAGGTTTCCACATCCAAACCTCTCTCTGGATGCTGCTCTCACAGATGCCCTTGCAGATTTTGAAAATTCCCAGTGATAAATGTCCCATCCTTCCCTGTTAACTTTTTTTGGGGGATTTGGCAACCCATGCTTACAAATCATGTCACCACTCACTTCCCGGTGTCTCCATGCCAGCCATGCATCTTGGTGCCATATGGATGCTCCCATGGGATGACCCCACACACAGGCTAACATGCTGCCTGAGGGCTAGGGATAAATCCCCACTGTGTCTAGGTGGGCAGGGAACTTTCTGAACAGATAAACAGGTTTTTATCATTGTGAAAATACTGTTTCTTTAATGTGACCCTGCAGAGTTCTGCAGAGAATTTGGAGATCGTTCTGGTATAATTCCCCCTGTGAAAAGTCCGGCCCCCTATGACACAGTGCCACTTGTAATTATTGCAATAAAGAACTTAACAATACCAACATCTTGGGAAATACAGACATCTGTTAAACTCCAGGTGGTGAACTTCACAACTAACACAACACCACATTACTGTACTGTTACAATACACTGTGTCAAGAACAACAAGAGCTCTGGGTTAGTCTTGGTTATTACTGGAAAGGTTAATGTGGCTTCCAGGCACACATGGTGTTAAAGGAGGAGGAGAGCAAACCAATAAAGAGGAACTGGCAGAATGAGAAAAGATGAGGAAATACAGCAAAAGCCCACTACGAGACATCAGGCTGGTAAACTGGGTGTAAATCAAGCTGCTTCACCAGGGCTGGGGCCAAGACAGAGAGAAGCGGGTCAAATCTGGAAAAACTTGGCTCAGACAGTGGACCCTGAGAAATCTCCCAGCCCAGGTAGGATGGGGAGGTTGCAGCCAGCTGGGAGGTGGTCTGAGCAAGTCTCACCTGCCCCTTCATGCCAGGTGATGGTGGTCCAAAGGGAGACTGGGCTGGCGAGGGGAGCAGTGGCTGGACTGGGTGCACTTGGCTCTAACTCATCATTCTATGGGCTCTCAATTCAGGTTGTATCCCAAGCTTGAGTACTCAACTCTTGGCATCAAGCTGAAGGATTGTAATTGATCCCCTTGACAAGGGCTGGGAATTCATCACTGTTCTCTCCTGTTTGGTTGGAAAGGAAATGCAGGATAAACATTTCCCATTCCTAATCCCTGTCCAACGTTTCCCAGGCCAGGTGCCCTTGGGGTTCAGTGATCCCAGACTGGGTTTGTATCCCTGTGCTGCATCTCATGGCTGTGGGATGTCACCTGTGAAACACCCCAAACACCTGGGCACCCCTGTTTTTGCAGGGCAGTGCCAGTCCCAGCTCCCAGAGCCTCCCACAGCTCAGCTGGTCTCTGCCAGCACAGCAGGGAGTGGGACTGGGGCCATTTTCTTCCCATTAACTGCATTTTTTGGGGGGGAATCAAGCTGGGCATGCAGCTTCAAAGTATCCCTGAGAAGCATCTGCCTCCAAATATAGCCCTGTCAAGAGAGAAATTGCCACTTTCCCCGAGGTGACTTCGAGCCGGAGGTGCGTGGGCACGGGAAATTGGAATTCACAAGAGTGGGACAATTCCATTACTGCCTCCTTCAGCTTCTTCCTTCTCCTGTAATAAGGGAATTAACTCCTTTGCAGGTTTGAGTATCTGGAGGACAGCAGCTAACCAGTGAGCAATGAGCCCATGACGCAGCTGGATTTACAAAACGTATCAAGAATATTATTAGGTTAAAAAGTAGTTTGCACTGAAGGACCTTGTTTTATTTAAACATAGAGTTTTACTTGGCTTTTATTGTACTGAATGGATATAATAAAAAAAAAAAGTGAAATGGAAAATGACAAATTATTTCCACTGTGAAGATTCCAGTTGTGATAGAATGTAGACTTGAAGATAAAAAAAAAGAAAATTATAAAATTATAAAATATCTCACTAAGCACCGGGCAGCAGTGCACACACACACACACACACACACACACACACACACAATTCCATCTTGTCTTCACAGAAAGAGAAAAGAAGCCCTCTGACAGTGCAGAGATGTGGGCAAGCTTTGGGTCACAACTCCAGATTCCTCACTGAACCACAGGAGGTTCATCTACTGCACCTGGGGACGGATTCCCGAAATTCCCAACAGTCAGGTTCAGGAAAAAAACCTTTCTATTTCCTCATGTTGGTGCCTCAAGAGCAGCACGGCACATTCACTACCACTGGATCCAAAGACAACAAAAGGAAACACAAAGCACAGACCTGACAATTGTACACATTTTAAGGGCAAATGCTAAGACTTTCTGAGCCTGCACAGGGTAACAGAGGGGTTTGGAGTGAGTTCAGTGCCTTAAAAATAACATAAAATAAGACAGCCTTAATGCAACTCTGTAGGACCAGGAGAGGAGTCACAATCAAGCAAAAAGAAGAAAAAATAACCAGATCACCAAACCCAGTGAGAGCCCCCCCTCACACTGTCCCCGTTTCACAGGAGAGGCCAGGAGGCCCAGCAAGAGCAGCAAGAAACACAGCAAAGAAATATAAATATCAGGAATGGCAATGGGAAGGAGATTCAGGATTTATTAAAGCATGTTGTGATAGCTTCCAACAAGGCCTTAGAAACACAAGATATAACCTCTGTCTCCTTGAGTTATCTCTGCAGTGAAAGCCAATTTTTATTTAATCAAAGATCCATGCAATCTAAGAGAGATGGATGGAGCCCTGCTCCCATCTCAAGCAGTGGGAGCCTGTGCACAGGTGAGAGTTTTAATGGCTCAATTTTCATGGTGTATTATTTTTGTCGAAAATTACAGCTATATTTGTTTCTATGTTGGTGCCTCTTTACATATTCAGGCTAATATTCTTAAGTTATGAATTAAACAAAATGCTTGCCAGATCAAAGCTTCTCCTAAAAATAAAAAGAGCAAGGGATGGATTTGCAGCCCTGAGCATCATCCTGAGAAGGGGGGCTGGGAGAGGGAGGCTGTGAGTGAGCTGTGAGTCAAAAGGGACAGCTCAGACCCCATTAGTGTTGATGGTCCAGCTGGTCCATCTCCATCAGGACCTGGAAAGGCTTTGAGGTGGTATCTTTATTTCTTTTAATTTACAGGTTGCTTCATGGACTGAGCAACTCTTAATCAACACACAGAATTTGTGGGCAGCACAATGAGTAAATCCCATGTCCACAGAGGGGAATGGTGCAGGGTTGAGCTCCCTATTGAAACACTGAGGCTCTGCCCTATACTGAATTTTTACCCCACTGAAAAAAATACTCCCTGGAGCACAGTGTTTGTGGAGCAATAAGCAAGGGCTGAAGAAATATTGGAAGTATCCTCCCTAAGCCTTCCCAAGACACACACCTGCAAATTTTTCAGACTCCTAAGCTGGTGATTGGAAAGCTAAAGTCAACAGCAGAGGACCCATCTCACAGTCCAGTCATTATTCCCTTCAGAAAAAAAAAAGCTAAAAGAACCAAAAAAAAAAAAGAAGAAAAACCAAAAAAAAAACCATGAAAATTCTGACAGCGTCTTGATGAAAACCAGAGCGAAAAAAAAAAACCAAAAAGAAACCAACTGAACAACGTAAGGTGATCGAGGAGTAAATTAAGGGTTTGCAGGTGTCCAAGAGCTGAGGCAGGCCTGCAGACCTGCAGCTCAGGATGAGATGCGTGTGCCATGGAGGAAGCAAACGAGCTTTGCAGCACACACATGGTTTAGTGGGACGCCCCGGGCGCGGCGGCCAGCGTTAGTGACACAGCACTGCCATTCAGGGGACGAGACACGCCGGCTTTGCCAGTACCTTGCACTGCACTGGCTGAGCTCTCCATTAATACATCATCCAGCATTAGATCTAAAAGAACGAAATGGCATTAATCACCCGGCACCGCATGCAAGACTCCCCAGCCCCTTCGGAGCTTCCTACGGCTCTCGGGCTCTCCGCTGCCTCTACCAGGAGTTTCCTTGTGGGATCCTTGTGCCTCGTGGAGGGTTGGCTCAGGCATAGGTGAAAAAGGAAGAGTTCTCGTGCTTCTCCCACAGGCACAGGTGGAAGCCCAAGACATCCCCAAGAACCCCCTCAGTCGACGATGAAGAAGGCACTGCTGAAGGACGATCTGGGACACTTCCTGCTGGGACAGCAACACCTCACAGTGACCACTCCTGCACCTGCCCACATCTCAGATCTCACACGCTCCCCTGGTTTCCAGATACCTCATTGGATAAATGCACTGGAAGAGTCTACAACCACAAACAACCAGCCAGATGTCAATGTCAGTCTGTATCTGACATCCCTAAGGCTGGTTTGGGCATCTGGGGTCACTCAGGAAGCCCAGCTGAAAGGAACCCCTTTGTGCCTTTGTGCCCTTGTGCAGCTGCTGGCACAATTCCAGCCCTAGTCTTGGTTTCATCTGCAGGTTCCCACTGTGCAGAACAATGTTAAGCAATGACATCTGTTGCCTCCGAGGGCAAAGCTGGACACGGTCAATTAAAACCAATGTGTTTTGCTGAGCAGGGATTGGAAAAACTGTTCTGAAGCAATTTGGAGGACTTCATACTTTGCTCTTTAAAGGTTTTTATGGCAATTGAATACTCAGCAATATTTGATCCTCAGTAAAATAGCTGTTTATTGCCTCTTTAATTAGGCATTTCATAGCACTGAATAAATAACTGTATCTCCAAGGATGGTTTGTGATTCCTTCCCGCTGGGAAATTGCCCAGTCTTACATCTTTTCTTCATCTAGTTCTTCTAGCATTATAAATAAAATAATTAATAATAACGAAACATCTATTTTTCTTCTACAGAAATGTCTGCACTCCAAAACTGAAACTTTAAATAGCGATCATTCTATCCAGCTTTTAAAATCCTTTTCTAACTCATCAGCCTGAAACTGTGCTTGAGAACTTGGACTAAGCAAAAGAGCTTTCTAGGCATTTTCTTGAGGGAAACAAAAACTGCCAAAGAACCCAGCAACAAAAAAACCTCTTTCCATCTGTATCCCACTTAACTGAGACCAGTTTAATGTGTCCTCCAGTGCTCTTGAGGGAAGCCTCCTGCTTTACACTGGCCAGTGAGGGAACCAGGCTCTTGGCATAAACCCAAGTTTGATGGCCAGGGGCTGGTGTGACTCATCCTAGCGGTTACAAAACCTGTGAAGCTCATGAGACTGAAAGATGTGACCAAAAGAAATGGTTGGGTAAGTGCTGAGCTGAGAGAGCCCGAGGCAGCACTGTGGTAACGTGGATCCATGATTAGGCCTGTAACACTTTTTAGGCTATTAAAAAATAAAATGGACTTAATATCACCAGCTTTGGGAACAAGCACCTGATCAGATAGCCTCCTAAACAGTCCTGAAGTCTGTAAAAGATAGAGAAGTGAAAGGGGACAGGGAGAGAGCAGGAGGTGGGTTGACCAGGGAGAGAAAGTGCAAGGCCATAGACAGGAAGGGCAATGGAGAAAGTTCAGTCGGAAGAGAGAGCATGCAAGAAGAAGAGCACCTCCAACCTGTGGCCTCTGGCTAACTTATTTCTGACTTACTCAACTACATCAAAATTAAAAGACACTAAGAGACAAATGTCAGGTTGGAGACTTTTGGCAGAGTGGGGTCTTTCCTCGTTCACCTGTAGAGCCTTCTCCAGGCAGGGCTGCACACTTGCACATCTAGTTGAGAGTTGGGTTCAATTTGCACCAGCACTATTTTGTCTAGTTAGTTACTCTCCTTGTCTGGTTGGCTGTGGTTTTTTTTTATCTCTAATCTGTATTTCTCAAGCAAATGCAGATATGTTTCTCTATGGAGTTTTAAAGCATTACTAGAATGAGATGGCTCCATTATTTTATTACATTCTTGAATAGCAGTGGTGCTACTGTGCCAATAAATAAACCTGCTTGATAAATGGGACAGGTAACATCACTGTGGCATTACAAGACTGTAATAAACCAAATAGTGAATCCAGTTATCAGCAGCGGTGCTCATGACTGAGATTTATGATGCCACCCAGCACTACTGATCTTTGTAATTGTCACTATTTGTGTAACACTGAGCTCTGCTATCCAAGAAGCTCCAGTCCTGATTATTATTATTATTTAATTTAAATAACCCGCAATGGAAAGGTCATTGCAAATCATGCAGCCATTAAAAAGGCTTCCTCGGCTCCTTGTTCAGCCTAAAATGACACTATTTCCTTCATGCAAATTTTATAGCTGGACATGCTTTTGGGAGAAGAATTATCAGCAGACACGAGGCAGGGAGGGAGGAAGGAAGGGGCTTGTGTGGAAGTTCAAGCAGGACTCAGAAAGATGTGGAAAGACTACCGACCAGCCATCTGTTTCTCCTTACTCCTTCTCTTTTTCTCCAGCCGGCGGAGCCTCTTCTCCTCCCGCCTCTTGGCTTCTTCCTCCTCCTGGTGCTGCCGACACTTGTGGAAATTCTCCACCACCACCCCCACAAACATATTGAGGACGAAGAAGGCCACAATCAGCAAGAAGGAAATGAAGTATAGGAGCATCCATGGATTGTAGTTCATGACTGGCTGCAAAGTGGAGGAAGGCAAATTTCAACTGAACCTCAAAAAGAAGGATGGGAACAAATTGATACAGCTGTGCCATCCACAGAACTCACAGCCCTTTCAGGCAGCTCAGGCTGCTCTGCTCTTCCTGAAAATTAGAGCTTTCTGAGATATTTTAACTGAATGCTCCTAAAATGTGTGTTGAGGACAGAAGCACCATCTCTCTTCTGAGAAAAGGAAAGCAGTATGCTATGCAGCCACTGTAAGTCCTTCACTGCAAACCTCTACCTACACAAAGCACTTCTTTTCTCCTGAAATGATCAAACTGCTCAAAAAACCAAACCACCCTTTGATAGATGCACTTCTCCTAAGAAGAGTTACACCAGTCATGTTGCAAAATCTGTAGGGAAAGTGTTGAGTACAAATCCAGACTTTTTACTGAACTCATCACACCCCACAACTTGGATTAAACACCACCCTGAATCCTAATCCCATAACTCCATTTGACTGTGGTAGCCCAGTGTGCTTTTCAAAACAGGAGCTAAAATGTGTGACCTTTGACAAGTCATTTGTTAGAGCTCTGCTGCAGCCTGTACCTGCTGGTCGACTCCCACAGCATCCAAGCCATCGTACATGATATCCACCCACCCGTCCTTGGAGGCCAGCACAAAGAGAGACATCAGGGCCTAGAAATGCATGGAAAAAAAGTTAGGCACAGTTTTACTAAACCTCTTTTACTTGTAACACCTTACTCCTCTTTGCCCTTTCCTGCCTGAGGAATGTCATTACCTGTCTGATAATGGGACACTTTGATGACCAAGATTCCTCTTGGCAGTGAGATCTATCAATGCCAATGCCTGGCTCAGCAATGAGCAGTAATTCGGAAACCACAGTGAAGACAAAAGCGGCTTCATTTCCACCCTTTGGGTCTCTACTGCTCCCAACTAATTAATTCTTACCACACTGCTAAAAAAAGGCTGCGTTGCAGAGATGGCTGAAAATGTCCAGCTCTATTAGACAAGCCCTTCTGCAAGATATATTTGGTTTGTTATGTAGCAGTGAAGCAATTAAGTGCTCCACAAAGCCACATGTGCTTGTTCTGTTCCAAAAAGAAGTGTATGCCTGCTTGGAAACACTGCCTTTGGGATTTACAGAGACAGAATGCTGTGGATGTGAACTGAATATTTACTGTGGCTGGCAGTGCCCCGTAAGAAAATCCCATGGGATAATAAGCCACAGGTTTTAAGTCAAGGAGGTAAAGGAGCAAAGAAGCAGATTACCGTTCTATTAATACCTGGCCGAGATTATCAAAATTATACTTGTGCCGGACCCATTTGTAGCTTGCTTCTGTACAATCCGATTTATTTGTGATGTTTCTGGTGTCCTCCCCCTGGCAGACAAAAAACTTGCCTTTGAAAAGCTGCAAAACACACAAAAGGAGAAGTGTCAGGGTTCAGTCCACGGGATTTCTACGCAGGTGATGGGCATTTCTCCGGGGTTCTCTGCACAGCCCACGCCAACCAGAGCTGTTGAGGGAACTGACCTCATTCATGCAGTTTATTAAGAGGGAGCAGCCTGTCTAATATGCACCTAATGAGCAAATGCACGATTTCACATCGTTTAGGACACCCACCTCATGCATTTAGCTGTCTGGTTCAGTGATCTGAGTCTCGCCTAAAGGCCTTTGCTCCTGAGTTGTCAGCTCGAGTGTAGCCCCAGCCAATAGCCCAGACCAGCTAATGGCTTCTTACCACACGTGGAACAGCTCTGGTGACTCTCAGCCCAGCTAACAACAAACAAAGTGTAAGGAGGGCCCTCTGTCAGCAGAGAAAAGGTGGCAGCAAAGAGGCCTGGTGATGGACTAATCTCAGCTCAGAGAGGTCACAAGGGGACACTTCAGAAGGGAGATGAGCCCCTGGGGGTGACATTTGTGTTGAATCAAGACTTCTGTCAGTCCTGCTCTGGTCTCTGATCCTGGGTGCTCTGCTCCTGCTGTCATAAAGCTCAACAGTCTGCAGGGTCACTGAAAATATTGCCTGTGCACAGCTCAAGGAGCCAAGCCCAGCCAGTGCTTGGTACCTGATCCTGAGCTTATTTTCTTTGGCTTAAGCCTGGGGAGATGCAATTCCTGGAGAGTCAGCTCCTGATTTATACCTGCATGAGGAACAGGAGCCTCCACGTGCTTAATTCTAGGCCTGGTGCTTCCCACACATGGAACAGAAAGTGGCAGGGGATGATTACTGCTTCAGACAGGGTGATTGATGCTAGCAGGATGGATGGTATCAAAGCCCAGGAGACAGCCAACAAATCTACTTTTATTTGCTGACAGAAACTATTGACATTACTGTTGGGAAGAGGGGGGAAATGGCAACCTGCTCTCCAGGCTCCTTAAAACACCACCTGGGTATACAGAGAAGAGACACTGATGGGGCTTGATCTGTTGTTCTAGACAAATAACAGTAGAAATAATAGTGAGCAAGATAAACCCACACATTACTCCACGGGTTTCCTTCAGAAAACAACAGCAGGAAGATGGTCTCTAGGCATGCAAAGTTAATCACTGCACAATGCAATCATAGAATTTTGGATGCAAGAAGTATTCCCTAAACTTTCCATGGAGAAACATGTGGTAAGGCAGACTGGGGAGATATAGTCTTCACATAGAAAAGTTTTAATTAAGCAGGAAGGCAAATAACTGGTTTTAGTATTGTCTGTAAATAGAACTTCTCCAGGAGCTGGACTGTAATGCCACTCAGGTGGGAGCAGAAACAGTGCTACTGACAGGGTTTGGAAATACAAAGTCCAGCTTGCAGAAAACCACTGATCCCTGTCAGTACTTCAGAGTTTGGTACTTCTGAAAGGAAAAGCCCCCGCGTTTCCTACTGGACTTGCTTTATCCACCTATTTCTTGTATCTTACTAATAACAATTCACACATGGGCAGCTCTACAACCAAAACAGTTCTGCTAAGAGGACATGCTGTTAAAAACTTTGATGTCTGGATTTTAATAGCATTAAGAACCTGTAGTTTGATCCCCAGCTTATATTTAAATGGAAAAACTAACTGTAACTTTGAGATATTGTTTTTTTATAGAAAATAGCTCTGGCCTCATCTTACACCTAATTAGACATAATATTAACTGAGAATTTTGCATCCTGAATATAGGATCAGTCTTGCTTGTATCTACCACTGAATCACATCAATAGTCATGACAATTTAACGTAAAGCTGCAAGTCACCAGGGAAAGCATCACAATTAGCAGGGGTGAAATTCAAAGAGCACACTGCAAGTTTTGTTGTCTGGCATAAATTTTCTCATGTCTGAGTGTTAGATTGTTTTATGAGATATGCTTAGTTTCGTGAATCTGTTTAATATAACATATGGATGCTGTTATGCTGCAATGTTGAACCAATCTAGCTGCTAAGGTGGTTATGGATGGCATGATTTTCTTCCATTTATTTTCAATGCTATATTTATTATTTAAGCAATATGTTAGTATAAAATATTATATAGGACACCTTTCCAAAACAAAGCCAAATAGAGTTGCTTTCCAAAAGACAGCTGTGACAGATCAGATAAACTTTTGAAAGAAGTGTTATGTCGGAATATTTATATGAAGCAATCTCTTCTTTCCAGATAATGAGAAACCAATTGCATTGGAAACTGTCACTTTTCCCTTGGGCTCCTGCACTCCTGGGACTGAGGATACTGCCAGCAGAGCTGGCAGGAAACAGACTCAGAAATCTTTGTTTCTGCAAGCTTTCAGTTACACAAACTGTCAGAATCTGAAAGAATGTGCAGTTTGAAGGTCTCTCTGGAGTTTACAAGCCAACTATTTCAGATTGGAGTTTCTATTTCCCCATCAGTTTGTAACTAGAAGAAAAGGTGGAAGGGAGATCATAGAACAACAGAATGGGTTGGGTTGAAAGGGATCTCATAGGTCACCTAGTCCAACTCCCTGCAGTGAGCACAGATACCCACCCCATCCATCCTGACATCAGTTTGAGCTCAGAAAGGCTTACACTGTGCCTTGTGTCAGATACCCTGACCTGGGGCAATCTGGGGCTTGTTACATTTTCAGGTTAAGTGTTGAGGCTTACAGAGGACTCACCTGAACTCCCAAGATCCCAAAGATTATGAAAAAGGCACAGCAGATGACCACAATGTTCCCAATGGGTTTCAAGGATGACATGAGAGTCTCCACCACCAACTTCAGTCCTTGGGCTCGACTAATGACTCTGCAGGGGCAAGTAATTACAAAAGCTGTTAGTCTTGTTCCTGCCCAGTATTGCCTTCTATCAAGACAGAAGATATGAAGAACATAGCATTAGAAAATTTTTTAGAATGACAAGTTACTCAAAAATCATGATGGAAAAAGCACTTCTGGAAGATTGGCCTGTAAAGTTACAGAAGTCTTAGAGGGAAGGATCTCTGCCTAATACATAAAGGTTCACATAAATAAAGAAGAGGAGGAGAAAACATACAAGGAGCCAAGCCAGAAAATTCAGCTGTTTTTCTTGGGCCATCCACAGACACAGACTTTCATGCCTGTAACCTGTCTAGGACTACAAAGAGAGGGCCTCCCACTGTCCCTTCCCATACAGGTTCAGGCAAGACACCTGATTTGCCTGTCTCAGTCCATGAAATGGAGCTGCCACTCTTACACATCTGCCTGCATATCTATAGCATTTGCAGAACACATAATGGTTTGGGTTGGAAGGGACCTTTAAAGGTCATCTAATCCAATCCCCTGCAATGAGCAGGGACACCTCCTACTAGGTCAGGCCGCTCAGTAGCCCCTGATATTTCCCAGGATGGGATGTGTATCACCTCTCTAGGCAACCTGTGCCATTGTTTTCACCACTCTCAACTTCAAAAATAATCTGTCATGTACTTGTAGTGCTGCTGTGTACAGGGACCTGAGCTACCCCTCAGACCATCACAATTTCTGCTGTATACCCACTGTACAGCCTCAGCTCTGAAACAGTGCTGTCCTCCAGGTGAAACTTCACTGGCAGGACCAGAAGTATCTAACCTAATTTCTGTAGCTCCTCTCTGTCTGGTATCACACGGAATTTCATAACAGAAGATTAGATCATATCAGAAAGTTGAAGAAGAATAATGTGGACTTCATGACTGAAGAAATAAAAAAAGAAAAAAAAGTATAAACTGTACTATACTCTCAAGGTTAATGTTGCAAAGCAAGGGAAGTCTTGTGTGATTTAGAGAAGCCATCTCACCGTGCTGGGAAAGATGAATGAGATATTCAGCCTCACCAACCTGAAGGTGGGGACCAAGAAAGGCATTTGAAGAGGTTACATGCCTCCCTCCTCTTGAACTGCCAACTGGAATGAAGCATTTCACCAGCTCTGTAAATCAGTTTGTACTGGTGCCATAGAAATTGCTTTCATGAGTCAGAAGCAGTTAAATGCTGTGAAAGTCAGAGGAGGGAAGTGCCTGTGTGTTTCTGGGTGCTGCTGGTGACTCTTTTGAATATCTTGCTCTCAAATGTGCCCCAAACTTCCCCACACCCTGCCTGGGTCTCTCTTTTGCCAGGAGAGTCCTCACTACCTTTCCCATTTATCCCCAAGTCTGGCTCCACCACCTGAAGCACTGCTGGAGTTTTGCTGCCTGGAAAAGGCCCAGATTCTCCTCCACTCCCTCTCCTGGGCATGGTGCTCGCAGCAGAGATCCCCATGGACACATTCACACTGATCATGTGTGGCCTCATCTGGGACCACAGCCAGCCTGCACCATCCCTCTCCTGCGCCAGGACCTGCAAGTTGAGTGACCTGCAGTGCTCAATGCAACAGCTCTTACCAGAACTGTTGGGTTTAAACCATATTCTCAAAAGCCAAAGCTTATTTCCTTTCTTTTCTGGTTAAATATTTACTCAAAATGTCAAGGGTAACTCATCAGTTATCACTTTCAGAAAGAAACAGATGGTGGTATTTTTATCCACTCTCTTACCAGCGAAACACAAAGAGCAGATGCTGATATTCCTCACACTGGGCATATCTGCCAGGTGGGTGCTGTGGCTCCCTGTTTCAGACAGCTCAGTTTTCCTGACACTCAGATCTGGATGTTTTAGGGAAGGAGCTGGAGGGTGAGATGGCTGAAGGAGCAGAAGGCTGCACACCCCATGAGCCATGTGGGGACTGGGCAACGTGGACTGCCAAAGCTGCCCACAGGGATTAGCCCAGCCTGGAGACCTTGCTGTTGCTGCCATGGGGCTGAGATCTGAGCCCAGCCCAGCAAACAGGGGCTGGAGAGAGCTCGGTGTGCCCAACCCAATGAGCTGGGTAATGCAGCCTAACAGGTCGTGTCTGAGTGCACAAAGCAAGCCCGGGGCTGGACAGGCTGAGGCTGAACATCTCTTCCAGCTCCTCAGATGGACTAAAGACCTCCACACCCCTCACATCCCTTGCACAGTCCTGGGTGAAATGCAACACTTAACGAACTACAGGTGGGAAACTGAGGCATGGGAGGAGGGCAAGTCACGCTCTCAGAGGTAAGAAGACAACTCAATTCCAATTATTTCAATGTAAATTAGGTCCCTTGGTGCCTTTAGGGATCATGGACTTCTGTCCACTGTCACGCAGGATGGAACCAAAGCCATGTCTTCTAAACTAGAGGTCTATGGTCTGAACTACCGGAGCATCCTTAAATTCTGGGGAATAAGGAAGGAATTTAGTCTCCAGAGTTTAAAGCTGATAATTTTCTCCAACATTTATTAAGAAATGCTGTTCTAGAAATAATAGACTGATTTCCCCTGTGAAGTACTATTTTGTATCCAGCTGAGAGGGAAAACAGGAGGTTACTTGTCTGACTTCGCAAAATCACGTGCATGTTGAGGAAAAAGGGGCTGGAAAACAGCAGCATTTGTCTGCTTTGAGTGTTTTGATCAACTAGGGAATTCCTCAGATTAGAATGCATTAGGGTAAAAGCTGCCACCAGTTTAGCTCCATGCCAGTGCTGTTTTCAGCACTACAGGGAGAAAAGACTTTGGAAAGATTTTGAAAAATAATAGTTCTTACTAAATGAAACCTTCAGACCTTGGAGCTGCCTCAGACTAAGGGCCTGATCCAACACTGAGGCAAGTCCTTGTGAAGATTCCTGGTATTCTCCTAAGAGTCTGACAATTCTCTAAGAAGTGTCAATGAAATTCTCATCTTTCCCAGATTATTGGTACCACCTCCAATATGTCAACATACAGCATCCCCACATCTCATCCGTATTGCCCAGGTCCTGCTGCTATCAGGCTTGTAAAATCTTATTATCTGACCCACACACCTGTGATTTACAGCTGGAGGATGCAGCTGATTTGGAGCCCTGCAGCTGTGCAAGAAAAGGAGCCCTGACAAGGTTCCATTCAGCACAATTCCAGTCTGCATTAGGCACATGACAAACAGGGAAATTGAAATGAGACATTTTTTCTCATTTATTTTGTTGTGAAGAAATGTTAATCCCTCTAATTCCCCCTGGTTCTTCTGGTCTGAGGATTCTCAAAGCATCTGGTGTGAGATGCTCCAAACCTACTGCCAACATCATTCCAGTTGGATCCATTATCAGCATTAAGCCTTCCTGATGAGAACTCTCAGAAGTAGCAGAACTCAGATGAAGCAACAGATCATTAATGAAGACCTTCCTCCACAGATTAAAAGAAAATTAGCAAAGGTGATAGTATGATAGATAGAAGAGAGTTATGAAATAACTATTAGACCATGATAGTATAAAAGTGAGTAATTTATCTGTGTGCTTTAGAAGCCAAAGCTTGGGCTCTGTAGAGAGTGTTGGAAGTGTGAAATCCACCCACATTAAATCTGAATACGTTTAATTTTGATTTCTCTTGTATCTTAAGCTATAGCACTTGATCCCAACAACAGCAGGTTGAATGCATTAGGAAGGAATATTATTGTACAATAATAAGGCTGAAACATCAGAGGGTCATGGAAACATCTTTAAATGTCATTCCTCTGTGGATTTATTTTTGGAATTCTGGTCATAAAGCTGGGATTGAGTCTTCATGGATTCAGTTTGGAGGCCGATAATCAAACATGCAATTAAAACCCAGAGACATACAGGTTTTTTTAATGCCAAGGCAGAAGCGTGTGGGGTTTTGTGTGCTGCATAAAGCAATGGGGTGGTTTCCACAGGAGAAAATCAGAGACAGAATGAAGGAGACCTTTTGCAAGAATCCCCCTTCCAGGCTAGCCAGTGGGAAAACGAACACAGA
Source organism: Anthoscopus minutus (assembly GCA_013399455.1). NCBI lineage: Eukaryota > Metazoa > Chordata > Aves > Passeriformes > Paridae > Anthoscopus > Anthoscopus minutus. The sequence goes on along the minus strand of VWYI01008733.1, from coordinate 470,741 downwards.
GATGATGATGGTTGTCTCTGCCCTGGAGCCGAGTGTGACACACACACAGCTGTGGCTTGGCTTCTCACTGAGGGTGTCCTCCTGCAGCCCTGTCCTGGAGCGTCCCCAGAAAGGAAAAACAGAAGGATTTGGTCTCTGCCTTACACCTTCCTGAAGAAGAAAAACTGGCTCAGCCTCCACAAGAGACTTCACCCAGACATGGAAACTGAAGCCACGGTGTGCAAAGACGTTAGGTCACCTGTCCCAGCTGCCACCCCACGCTGATGCAGCTACACAACTGCCCTGGGGTGACTTTACAGTGCTTGTACCCCCAGTCTCCTGTTTATGTTAGGTATTAAGTTCTGCACCTTTAAGACTGGTTCTGAAAGAAAAGCAAAGCAAAGCATGCAGTTTGTATGCAGAAACAGCATTCACTCCCCCACAACTTTCTTGGGACTGTGTGGTCTGCCGCAGAGACAGACAGCAGGACAGAGCTCTCTTTTACTTTTAGTTAATTTTTAGCTAGCTGAAGTTGAGAAGTTCCCTAGACTGTAATTTTTTTCTTTTTTTTTTTTTTCTTAAATCTGCTCAAACCTGCTCTAGACTGAAAACCCAGAACACCACTGGGAGCTCAGGCCTGTGGCCAACTGGGGCCTGGGCCTCAGCACTTTCCAGTGCAGGAGGGATTGACAAGAGACTGAGCAAGCCCAGCTACACCCCACAGCAAGGACTTCCTGGATTTGCCATTTCTTTGAACAGCTTTAATATTATTCAATTTTTATACTTGTAAATACTTTACATACTAAATAAAAATTTTTTTTCCACTTTCCTCCAAGAAAATCTTTTCCCGAATCAGTTAAAAAAGAAACCGCTTAAATTTGTTTTCTAGAAAAACACCATTCAAAAATTCTCTCCCAAATTTGCCCTGAACCAAGACAAGAACCCAGGCTGTGCAGTGAGGATGTGATCCCTGAGCCACTCGTGGGCAGCTGTGGGCAGAGGCTGCTCAGGGCAGCCCAGATGTGCGGCACCGAGGCAGATGGGCTTCCTCAGGCAGAGATTTATGACTTAGTGAAAAACCCCCAGTCTGATGGCTGCTTTTTCATTTCCTACAAATCTAATAATGGGAGAACAGAACTGATTCTGAACATATTTAGCAAATGGGCTTGTTGCTGTCTTTTTTTTAACGTTTCCTTTGTAGTAGAAAGCAGCATGTTGGCTGAAAACATACACTTACACCCCTGAGAAAACAAATATCAACAGAAATGCATGCAATAGCAATGGAAGAGCCTAATCCCACACATGCTTCAGATGGCAGGTCTTCCTTCAGCCTGCAGTTACTGAGTGGATTATTCCCCATAACTGAAGATTATTCATGCACATAAGCGACTACTTAGAGGAAGGCTTCAGTTAAAAAAGACCCAAGTCCCAGCCAGACAGATCTACAAAGAAGAATACAGGCTTTGACCAGGTCAGACAGGTGACTCCAGCAGAGATCAGCATAATCCAAATGTCTCTCTTTAAATCTGATTTAACCATGGAACATCAAAAGAGAAACTTGCATTCCACAGTTCAGAGAAAAGAAATCAATCCTTCTTTTATTCTGAGCCATCTAGATTATTTTATGTTTTCTTAACAAGGGTCAAAAATCAGCAGAAACAGAGGAGCAGAGCAAATCTACACAACCAACAACTGGGCAGAAACTACCTCAGAAACTGCAGCTGACGTGAGATACCAGGAGACACACAAAGAGAGAAAAGCCTGAATTGGAGTCACATAGGAATACAGTCTACTTACATGGTGAGGGAGCTGAACTACCCCAATGGTCCCAGCTGTCCAGATAAAAATGATTAAAAGCAGCTCACGTCCTAAAACTCACCAGGCACAACACACATATACTGACCAATTGAACAGAATGTCCTTTATGGCTGTTGAGAATATTTGAAAGATATGTATAGGCATGGCCATTGTTATGTAGACTTATTATTCACACAGGGGTAGTAAAACAACATCTTCTGTCAGAAGCAGGGTCCTATTTTTCTCTTCTGAAAGAGAAAAATCCTGACTCAAAGCAAACCTTTTTATGGAGGAAGCAGCGGTAAGATATGACAGGCACACAAAGATGCTTTGAGCACGAAGGTTTATTAGCTGCTGCATAACGAGCAGCAACAATGGTATTAAAGAGGAACTGCATTTAGCATGAAGAGAAACCCTCATGCCTTGGGGTACAGGTCACAAACAGATGCCTGTTTAGAAGAGGTTGGTCCTTGGGTAGGTTCTTAACAGAGTGCTGCCTGTCCCTGGAGCATGGGATACTGCCTGCTGGCAGAGTTGAGGGGCCAAGTTAGTAGAACAGTTTTTTTCATCTTGTCTGGGTCATTTTCAAAGTAAATGTCTCTCTAAAATTAATGGGGAGCTGGAGGAAAAAGTCTTCTTTGCATTCTAGGTTAAGCAACAGTTGAGTCTCTTAAAAATGATCCACCACCTGCTACTAATTTCCTTCTTTGTTATGAAAGCCATTGACTGCCTGAAGGAAAGGGGGAGAAGAAGCTGTTAAGCTGCACTTTATACTGAGCAAATGGGAACACAAATAGCAGGGGATGTGTGTTTTAATGAGCAAAAGAGGCATTGATCAGCTTCCTATTGCACTTGGGGCTGGTCCCAAAACACAGCAAGGGCCCAGAGCTCTCCAAGTTCAGCAGGACCTGCGGACTGTCATTGTCTGCGGAGCTGCAGGGGGCTGGGGTGACACTGGTGACAGACACCGTGCCCTTGTCTCATCTGCCCCTTCCCTTGCACGAATGCTCAACCTTTGGCACACACACACTACATCCCTTAGAACTTTCCCTGCCTCTACTTACCTCAAGGGCCGCAGTGTCCTCAGCAGCCTCAGAACCCGCAGCATCCCCAGGATCTTCGTGCCGCTGTCTGACACCATCGAGACCAGGATGTCGATGACAGATATGAGCACCAGCACCCCATCCAGCACATTCCAGCTGCTCTTCAAGTAGGCTTTGTCCCCAAAACACAAGCCTAGTGCCACCACCTGCCCAGACATCAAGTTGCAAGAAATTATGACTGTAGCATCCAAGGTGTTTGTTGCAGTTAGCAGCCTGCTGAGAACGCGTTATTTACAGACTCTAGGCTGTGAGTCTACTTGCTTCCCAGTACAGAAGCCTAATTAGACAAACCAGCATTGTTCTATTGAAAGAGTTATGAAAATACTGCTGCAGAAACATCCCAGGTTGTCCCTTACAGCTGATGTACTTTTAGTGCAGATAAACCTACATGCACAGAATGGTTCCTAACATTTTTAGCTATAGCATAAAAAAATTCCATCATGTTTTATTCCTATAGACTGCAGGAGAAAAGATTCAGAGTGGCTGACCCAAGCAATCATGTTTTGCAAATAGAGAAACTAGAAAAACTTTCCAAAGAAAGAACAATTGTTCAGTGAGAAGATTCAAGAGAGATTTACAGGCATGGGTTTCTGAGCCTCCTGCCTCAAATCCAGCAAAATGTTTCAATGTGCTTAAGTCTCTCCATCCTCAGGAAAGCACACAGCAGCTTAGGTTGTTGAGGTCAACTGGTTGAAGACAATGGGACTTAAACATGCATGGTTTAAGTTAAGCATGTGCTCAAGACCTTTGCTGAATTCAAGGATCCCATTGCTCCTACAATGGTGTAAATCAAGAGCAACTTCAGTGAAATTGTTCTGATGTAAAACGTGCTCATTCAGAATGAGGCATGTGGTGGGCATCTCAGTATGATTCAGGAGAGGAAAATTTACATCTCACTCACAGCTGGCAGATCCAAGGGTTTTGTGAATCCACCATAATAAAAAACAACTAATATATAATACAGGTACACTTATCCTCCTCCTGCATTTACCTTAACTGTCATCTCAGTCAGGAAGATGACTGTAAAGATGTAGTTGGAGAGCGTTAGGAAAATCCGTTCCTATGAAAAAGAAAATAAGAGACAATGTTTTCTAGCCTGCTCTGTGCAGCTGTGCATCCCCCAGTGCATATTTGGGCGGTTGAAAACTATTTTCCCGATTCTGTGCTGAAACAAACCTTGGACTGTTTGCTCGCAGGAGGAGAAAATCCAAATATTGAGACAATAACACTGTGTGGTTCAGCCCCGGCAGTACCCGGCCCTGTGTCAGCACCACGGACAGGGACAGCCGCCAGCACCTCACCCCCAAACCCTCCCATTTGCCTCCAAATCCTCCCTGATGTCCCTCAGATCACCCATCCCCGAGAGCAGAAACACGGAGATGTGCCCTCCTTGAAACATGCTTGACAAACCTCTACCTGCCTCTCACCTGCAGACATCACTGCATTGTGTAAATATCACTGAGCTCCCAATTCTCCTAGAAATTAAGTCAATATTAGAATGACAGAGCTGTGAGGCAGCAGGACCCGTGTTGTGCTGAAGCACAGCTGGCCTGAGTTATCATAGCTCCAGCAAAGCCAGCAAAGCTCTGGGGCTTTATGCCAGCTGAGACCTGCCCCTAAAAGGTCCATTCTGTGCCCAAAGCCACAGGCTACACTGGCCTGAAGCCCACCAGCCTCATTTCCCAGTCCCCTGCAGTATCCACCAGAGCATGCCCTCCTCAGCACCACCACTCAGCGAGAGCAGCTAGTGATTACAGATGAACCCATGGACTGGCTCCCTACCTACAGTTAGCAGAAACCTTTCTTTTTAATGATGATTATTAAATAAATTACACTTTTCCCTAATCCCTAGACAGTTTTTGATTCCCTGCCCTGAGAAATGGACAGCAGAAGGCAGAGGCTGGAGGAGTGATGATGCGCGTGCACGGATGTATGAGCACATACAATTGGCCCCAGTCCTGCTTTTAACAATTTTGGATTTATTTCTGCCTCTCCCTACAGAGCAGTCCCACAAGAGATGCAGATCTCTCATTCAAAATGAGATTCAATTTAAACAAGACAAAACACCTTGGCAACTCTCTCCCTTGCCAAATCATGATTTACTGGAAGTGACTCAGGAACCACGGAGTAGCTTGATTCCATACAGGGTCCATAATTAATTGGGTCCTAGACTTGTTCTGTGATTGCATGAGCTGTGATAGGAAACATCTCTGCTGTTAGCACACAAAAGGCTGCTGTAGGGGGGCAGGCACCAGGTAGGAGGGAGAGGACAGGGACCTGCTTGTGCAGCTGGAGATAAAAACACCAATAGCAGGGAGGTGAGACTGAGGATATTGCATTCCTGCCTGGCAAGCATGTGGCTGCTTTGAAGGATAATCTCCCCGGTGCATGTCGTGCACTCTGCAGTGGGGAGCGCGTGCTGGCTCGCAACAGCAGCAGCCCCTGTTCTGATAAGCCAGCTGAAACTGGGACAGGGACAGAAAACTCACTTGGAAGCAGTTAGAAAAATCCACAGATCAGGGAAGCAAAGAACAATTCTTTTAAAAATCTCAACCTAAACTAATTCTCTCATTTCCATCTGCACAGGCAGTACCCATGCACTCCTCCTGGATCCCTTGCCCCATTGCTCAGCATTCCCCTTCTCCTCTGCAGCTTCCAGGCCATGGTCCAGCTCCCTTGCTATAACCTAATGGTGATGAACCTCACACCAGTCCCTGTCTCTGTCCTCTTAGCACTCTCCCAATGCCAGGAGACACCGCAGCTCCTCCCCTCCTATATGAAATACTGAGTTTGTGTGCTACAGCTCTTTGCTGTGGACTCCTCCAACCCACATGTGTCACCCCATTTCTCTTCTCTGTCTACCTGCAGCCCCTTTTGGAGCCAGTCTTGGGGAGTGGTAACTCTCAGAGGATATAGCAAGGGGCTCAAAGGAAGCATTTAGGATTTTAAGGAAGGTTCTCAGGATGCCACATTTGGGGAGAAGCAGGGTGATCTCCTCCTGCTACATCAGCTGGCAGGGAGCTCTGCTCTCTCCTTGCAGCTGTGAGTTGGTGCACGACTGCATGGGAACTGAAAAAAAAAGGATTTAGGGAAAGGACTGCTGGGCAAACTGTTACAGTAAGAAGGACTACTAGGGAATGCTTAAAATAGGCAGAAAGCAGCCTAGACTCGTTTTAAGGTCTTACATTGAAAATCCACAAAAATGAACAGCCTGACACGCCTACATCAACAAAACAGGATTCTATATGATTGTGATATGAGCAGTCTTGGGCGATAAATCAGCAAGAGCCCAGCACATCTCAGCCCCAATCTATGCTAAAATAAAAGAGCAATAGGATGATTCTGCCCCTCTGATTGCTGGATGCTGATGCTGTGAGGGTCTAGTTTGAGGAATCCTTACATAGTATACTAAACAAAGAGGTTCCAAGAACTGGCATTGCAGTGCCTGCATCAATTCAGTTTTTCTGGTGTCACAACAAAGCTGATACACAAAGGGGAGAGAAGAGTATGAAATGAACAGTTTCCCCCATTCCATTCACACCACACATACGTGCCTGTGGGGAACAGATGGAAGAAGTGAACATTGTGTTGAGAGAGGAAAAGTGTTTGAAGGTTTCTCAGGGAAGGAAACTGAGACAGATGTCATGCTATGTCATGTGTTAAAACCTTGATTGTGCTTCCAGGAATGAGATATTGCATATATTGCAGGCCACAATCTGCACTCTTGTGCTTTGAAAGGAGACTGGGTAGGGGCCCGGAGAGTTGCTGCACCTGATTCAAAGGATATTCAGGGGGTGTTGGTACCTTTCCATTTCAAAAAGACAAAGAAAACAAGACTGAGTGCACAGCAGTTGGGTCCAAGCCACAGGTGTTTGCTCCACGAGGAGCACAGGAAAACCTCAGAAACTCACAGCGCTGTGAGGCTCAATTTTGGGTCGTTCCATGGCAATGGTAATGCAGTTCAGGAAAATGATCACCAAGACAACGTGATCAAACATCTTGTGAGTGATGATTTTATTGCACATCAGACGGAATCTGTTGAGAGAGGAAAAAAAGAAGAGTAGACACAGAGTAGCTATTAATGCTCAACTGGCTGGGGTGACACACAGCAGCTCAATGCATAGCAGGGGAATTGAGCACTCTGCTGTCAAAGCAGATGAGCTCCAATCTCCCAATCCTCTCCCTGGCAAAGCTGCACACTGAGGGCAGATTGGGTTATGAACAGAATGGGATCTGAGCTACAGAACTGAGCCACAAATGTCAAGCCCTGGGAATGTTCATAGGGGGTTTTGGTCACTAGGAACGGGACAGCTGCTTCCATGACTCAGACACACAGCCAGGTTTGGATCTGCCCCCTTACCTGGCTGCTGGTGCTCAGGTTTAGCTTAAATAAAGGAAGAAATATTCCCAGTGAGCCCATAAGGGTTGAGCACACACGGAACAAAGGGACAGAAGCTATTTATTGTGACAGATGGCTGTACACTGACTCAGGATTTATAATACCGTATTACATTTCCCAAAGTCTGCTTCTGAAAATCTCTCTAATCTTTGCATGAATGAACCTGAACGCTGTCCAGGGCTCTCAGCTCCAGCACGGGAAACCCTCGGGTGCGTGTCCGGAGGAACGCGTCGAACAGCACGGAGCTCAGCTGGCTCCACATGGCCAGGCTGTGGGAAGGGCAGAGCCAGGGGCCTTCAAGCGAGGAGAGGGTTTTTCCCTCAGAGAAAGGGAAGGGGGAGGACAGAAATTCAGTCCAGAGACAGGCTGAGGAGGTCTGGGAGTGCTTTGCTGTGCTCAAAGTGTGTGGTGGGGCAAATTCAGATTTTTCTGCTTGATGCACTCCTCAGACCTCTCCCCCTTGCTCCGAGCTCATCACACTCCACCAAAAAGTGAAAAACTTGCAGAGCACTGGCATTGCTGCCAAAGGAAATGAGGAACATGATGAAGCTGCAGCCATGCCCTGGGCCATGGGTCCTGACTGGACACTCCCATGCTCTCTGCAGCCAGGAATTGTTTGCTATTTAACCCCGATGTCATGCTGGGGCAGGGGAAGGGCTGGGAGTTTTGTGGATTAACACACAGGGACCCATGGGGCACAAACAGGCTGATGAACCATTGTAATGAGGGCATTGTTACCATCCACCCTACCACAGCAGCACTGCCTGAGTGCCCTGCCTTACCTGGAGTGAGGGGCAAAGATGTAGATGGACCAGGAGTCCCTCTCTTTGCAGCAGGTGGGGAGCCGTGCCTGCACCCAGGCCTTCATGCGGTCCCTTTTGCTCTGGAGGGAGAAGGTACAGAGCAGAAGGAAAACACAGAACCATTAAAACAAGCCTCCAAAACTTCCACATCAAGGACTCGGGGCAGCTTTTCACTAAAAACTTATCTTCAAGTGTTCAGTGAAACTGAAATGAAATAATGTCCCCAAACAAGAGCCTGCTGGGCAGGGGAAGGAGCCCTGGCAGCCAGGTGAGGGCTGTGCCAGCCCTGTGAGCTTACAGTGCTCAGTCCTGCTTCTTCCTCTGCATCTGGCACACAGCTATCAAAGAGGACAAACATGACAAATAAAACCCTTGCCCAAAGGAATGATAACTCGCTCAGTCCCTCCAAATATTCATCAGGAGCTTGCTTGAATCTTCTATATTTTAGGGAGTTCTTGTGGGGTATTTTTGTTTTGTTTTTAAAAGCAATATAGAATGCTTATGTCAAAGGTTATAAAGGGAGCAGAGGGAGGGATTCCTGCTGCTTGCTGGGCCAAGCCCTGTGTCCATGCACCACTGGAAAGCTGAAGAAATCATTTGAGGCCTAAGTTTTGGTCCAGGAACACAAGGGTGATTGCCTGCCTCTCATTCAGCATGAGTTTATAAAGCCAGAAGGGAACACTGTGGTCAGCCTGACCTGCATGAACGTGAGCCATCCAATTGCTGCAAATTAATTCCAACTTGAAACCACAGCACATCCTCAGCCATGCATACTTATGTTATAGACTGTCTGCAAGGTCATTTCAGGTCAGGAGGGCAGACTGCAAAAACCTGAGCCAACAAGGCAACCAAAGACATCAAAAATTGGATGTTGAGGGGAAGCCTCATCCTGACTGCTGCAGCTTCTGACTTAAGTTTATCACCTTCTCATCCAAAGACCTCCAAAGGAAAATCAACATCTTTAATCCCACTGGCAGAGCAGTGTTAGCACCCTGTGCAAGGGCAACCATCAAAAGCCAGGACAACACCTTGCCCACCACACCAGGGCTTCCCCAGCCCTTCCACATCAAAGCACTAGAAGATAAATGCACAGACAGGTGTGTGCACTGTCACCAGAGTGCTTTGCACATAAATAAAAACCAATTCTTGCTCTTTCATAAGCCTTATTTCTCTGCTTGGGCTTGGATGGCCAGACCTGGAAATATGATTGTGTGAGCTCTTTGAAGCTTCTTCTAGAGGCATCAGGGCCATGAGGACACAGAGGGGTGTGAAGGACAGAGCAGGAACCATCCTCACACCCCAGGAGCACCGGCGCTCCAGGACTAAGGCACTTTTCTTTATTTCATCTTGGAAACGGGGAGGGAAGATTCATTTTGAGGCAAACTGTTAGCATTTGAAGTACTCTGGACTGTAAAAATGGGATTTGTTAGGATAATTGAGTGGAGTGGAGGAAGTGCTTTCTCTTCCTACAGACACCCAGCCTGGGGTCTCATTAGTGATGGGGAATAATTGGTGTAGTGCCTGTTTTAATGAAAGCCCTTGGTGACAACCTGAACCCTTCAGAAAATGAAAATCACCTTGGGCAAGTAAGAAGAAAAGTTGGAATAACAAAAAGAAAAGTTAGAGCTCTCTACCCTGCTCCTTCAGCCATCCATCCTTCCCTCAACTTCTACACATGCAGACCATGCACCACACACCCGTGGGGTTTTGGTTGTCTTGGATGTTCTCACATCCCTTTTCCAGCTTCAGGCAAGGAGTCAGAACTTCTCCCTTCTCTCTAAACTGTATTTAATAGAGCATGCATCCTTGGGGTTGTGTTAGCTCTTCAAGCAGCCTGGTTAGTCTAATTACTAATAGATTTACCAAAGGTAAATAAATAGATATAAATCGAGTGTCTGCTCAAAGCTGTGGTGAGAGCAGTGATTGCTACCCTAGCCTCTGGACATGGAGTAATAGCTACAACTCAGTCCAGTTCATTTTGAGACCTGGAAGGTTTCCAGAAGTATCTATTATTCAAAGCAGTTCTGGTATTTATCAAGGGGATTTGTAGTGAATGGTAATGCGTCAGCAGCACAGAATGCCTCTTTATATTCCTTTTGTTCAATTTTAATGCCAAAGATATTTTGGGGTTTGGCTAATTGTTGCAGCTTGCAGTTCATGGGCTAAATCAAATAATAAAGGCAAAGAGTGATCTTCCATCATGTCTGTCTATCCAGTGGGTTACAGTAAGGGTGAGCACCAGGGCTCAGCTGGGGCTGCAGCCTGGCTGCTCTAAGCAGGCCAAAATACATCCCCAGAAACCTAAACTCAGAGGAATTACTCCATTATTTCCACCAGTGGGACAGCACAGTTCAGTTAATTTGAGCCAAAGGTAAGGTATTTGTGAAATAAACCCTGAGAGTTTCCAGCCCCAGCCCCATCCAAGGCTTTCCCAGCGAGGTCCAGGCAGGCTGCAAGTGCTGACAATGGGGCTGATTGCTGCTCAAGCCTGCATTATGTTCAAAGTGAGACATCAATTACATGGCTTAAATCACATCTATTTGTTCATAAACCACCACCTGGACAGGACAAATAAAGATGTGTGGGGAGAAGAAAACTAATCTTTAATTCAGTTGCCAGTGACTTGGACAAAATCTCCCTGGGTGAGCCCATCCAAACCCCTCAGCAGAGGCAGCAGGAGTCAGGATGTGGGAAGAGGCTGGGTGCTAGCAGGCAGGAGTGGGAATGGAGCCCTCAATCCCACAGCAATGAGAACTGCTGATAAATAGCTGATTTTTAAATTATTGTTATTATTATTTTTAGGAATTTCAGCTATTAATGCATTTCCGAGGGTAGGATGAAGGCAGTTGGCAATAAAAGATGACTGATACACTCCTCAGAGTATGGGAGAGGCTCAGATTTATGAAAGATTTATTATAAGGATGGGGGAACTGCTGAAAAATGCTCTGTGAGGAGCAGAGGACCTCCAGGCAAGCTGGAAGCTGCACAGAGGCACTTGGGACTGATTATTTAATTTTAATATGCAACACGGATAGACTGAGAGGGTTTGTGAGTGGCTGGACCACACGCCACAGAGAAAAAGTGGAATATGCAAAGGGAAAGGAGCTGCAATAGTAAAATGCAGTGAGGTTTTGGGGAGGAGGGGACACACTGGTTGCATATTCAATATTTCCCTTACTTTCTGCCATGAGCACTGAGCAATTTGGGTAGAAAGCACCCAAAAGCATCTAAAATCCAGCAGTTGGAAACAACTGGCAGCAGATCCCTGATCCTGGTCACAACCACGAAAGCTGTGGATCACTCTCTCTGTGAGAGACTCCTTGTCTGCAGCGATGCAATAAAAAGCAGCTTTCAGCCCCCTGGTTTCCTAGTTCTGGGGAAAAAGCTGTCAGGGGCCTGATTTTGGCCCCTCAGAGGGATGAAAATTCAGAATAAACTCATGGAAAGCAGCAGAGCTGCACTAATATAGGGGTAGCCTGGGAAATCCAGATGAAGCCTTTGCTCTTCCTTTAATTTCTGCACAGAGACAATCAAATCCAGGCAGCAAGGAGGGATGCAAAGCTTTGATGCAGAACAGCATATTTAGGATTACTTTGATCTGAGTAATAGTCAGATCTCCTCTTTTGTTGATGTGGAGTTTTGTATTTCATTTTTTCCATTTAAAATGCAATTTTTTTTCCCCTCCTGACTTTGTCAAGGCTAATTTAAGAGCAAAGATTTTCCCCAAATGTCAGGAGTGAAGCCCTGCAACCTGCGGGCTCATTTTGCTAATCTAAGCAATATTTTCCTATCCATCTGGTTTAGTGATTTGCAGTGAATACATATTTCAGAGCATGGGGAAAGACACCAGCAGCTGCAGGTATCCCAGCTGTGGCTATCCCATGGGCTGGAACACAATTTATTTCCCTCATTCTGTCAATTTTCCCCTTGGCATTTGCTTATGACCATTCCATGGGAGAGTATTGAGGTGATCACACCCTCCATGGCCAGACCCCAGTACACAGAGGATGATGTCTGGTTTATGCTAAAAGCAGATGCTAAAAATTTAAAAAACTTTTTCAACAGTTCATTGTCAGCACTGGCTGGGAGAGGAGGGACCACACCACACCCAGCACAAGGGGAACTGGTGGCTTTTGATCCTCGGGGGGAAAAAAAGGGATGGAGTGGTGGGATGATTGGACCAGGTGATCTGGAAAAGTAGCAGATGTTGGAGTATGAGAAAAAAAGTCCCTAGCCAGCAATAAAAAGCATGGTCTCTTCAACACTTTTAATACTGGGGATTTTTTCAAAAAATAATTACTGCTCCTTTTCTTAAAAATTCTGTTTACTTGATGGAAGTTAAGAAGCAGGTTAAGACAATGAGTAAAAGTCTCAGGCTGAGGATCCATGCTGGAGATGTAATGGGATAATGGCTTTTTGCAAAGGGTGTTCACAGTGAGCGCATTCTGCCTGCACTAACTCTCCTCCTCCTGTACGGAACAGAGGACTCTGGAGTCAAGGCCATCTTTTTCACCCCTTCACATGATCCCAATTCCATTTTCACTCAATAAATTCAGTGAAAAAGAGTAAAATGATGTTCACAATCTTCAGCTTTCCTGTTCTCAGAACAGCCCCTGCTTAGCATCACATGTCTCTACTCAAACCCCATCTGCTCCCCCAAGAGAAACAGTCCTGGGGATGACACATCAGACCACCACACTTTTAAATCTAGGAACAAGGTATAATCAAACAAAGAGATAATCTGGGAAAAGCAGGAAACACTCCAAAACTGGCCCCAATGTACACGTGACAGCCGGAACCGTGACACCCTCGTGCCCAACTCAAGCCCCACTCTGCCAGTCATGCAAAGAACTTTGAAAAAGCAGCCAGATTCTCTTTTTTTTCCCTTTAAGATACAAACATCCACGTGAAACAAGGACCAGGAACCCTCATCCCTTCCCTACACTTGCAGCCTTTTCAGCTTGTATTTCCTAAATGACACTTTTCAGGTCTGTGAAAGAGACACTCATCAGTGAGATGCCTCTTCAGATATAAATTAATGCAGAGCCTTTGAAATTACCACCATCTCCATGGGACTAATGATGCCATGGGAATGGGGGACCAAGCCATGCTCCTTCTTTGCCTATAAAAGTTTTCTGCTGCTAGTATGGGGGCAGAAAACTGATTAACAGTTGGAAAGCAGGGAGATTTACTTGTTTTGCTTTAAAAAATATCCAACAAAATAACAACAAAAAGAAAACAACAACAAAAACCACCCCAGAAAAGCATGTCTTTCCAGTAGCCTTCACTCTGCATGATTTAGTGAAACCTGGGCAGTTTTGCCCTGATGTCTTCATCATGAGCCACCTAATTCTGCACCGTAATTCTTATTTGGACACCAATCCCATTTCTGAGAGCACCCACTTCCAAGAGCCCTATCGAGTGACTCTGGTCTGGTGCTGATGGTGAGACTTAATCCCTTTTGCACCCACTTGTGCACTCCTGAGACGGTGACAAGCTTTGTTCTGACAAGTCACGAAACCCAAAATGAGCACGCGGCACTTCCTTACCATGTTGCCTTCATCATCGCCATCATCACCGTCCTGGTGGGGCTCATCCAGGTGAATCTGGTGCAGCAGCAGACCGGGAGATGTCCTCCCATTGCAGTCCTGATGCTCGGAGACAGCCGTCCTGGTGCTGTGCATACTGCTGGTCCGGTACAGGGAAGGCACCTGCAAAGTATCCTGGAGGTCAAAGGACCCTTTTGTTTCCAGCGACTCCATGCGGTGAGGCAAAGAGCCATTGAAGCTGCCGGCCCGGCTGGAGTGCTCCTCATCCGAGCTGTCCCCTTCCTCCGAGCTCTCGTTCCCTTCCCCGGACAGGAGGGACCTGCGCTCGCTGCTCTGCCCCCGGCGCTTGAGGCTGGGGGCGCGGCCGATGCTGTTCCAGCTGGAGCGGCGGCTGTTCCAGGAGCTGCTGGCGCGCCAGGGGCTGTGCGGGGAGCTGCGGGCGCTGGGCTGCGGGAAGGACAGGGACAGGGAGCGCATCAGACCCGTGCCAGCCGCCCCAGGCCGGCTGGATGGACGGACAGCCCCACGGACGCACTGAACATCCGCAGGGGGAGGTGATGCGAGTACCGGGGACTTGAGCTCGTAGGCGGCCACGGGCTCCACGGAGACGCCGCTGGCCCGGCGGGACTCGTAGCCCTGCGCCGCGTCCCCGAACACGGCGTTCTTGGGCATGGGCATGGGTGTGGCGGCCGTGTGGATGATCAGCGGCGGGGTCAGACTCGTCTTCAGCTCCGGGTGGTCGCTCAGGGCCATCACTGGAAGACACAAGTGGGTTTTAGGCGTCACACGTCAAGGGGGAACACCTACAGCCTGCTCGTGGGCAGGCAAAGCTGCTGCGCTGCTCTGCTCTGAGCATCGGGGAGGTGCGGGCCCCAAAAGCCCTTCGGGAGAATTGGGCCGTTCAGCCCAGCAGCGGGATTTCCAACAGGAATGGAATCAGTTGTCAGCTGACAGGTATCAGTGGTAGAGCAGAGCACACCCAGAATGTCACCTGCTGCCCTTCAACCTCCAGTCAATACCCACCAGCTCCACCCCTGGGAACTTCCCGCTCCCTCCACCCTCCTTCTCCAAACTCCTCCAGCAGAGACACGCCACAAGCCCAGACCTGGCACTTGATGGGGAAATTAACAGTTTGAATGCAATCATGTCTCTCCCTGCCTGCATCCCACAGTGCCACTCCAAGCCTGCTGCAAAGTCAAGCATAGCACAACTGGGACTACAGCATTCCCTCTAGGAGGGTTTTTTTCCTTTTGGACACACTGTTTTCACAGCAAAGCAAGGTTTCTGTGGAAGGGTCTGTCCTCCCAGGGTTATTACTCACAGGCTGGATTTGACAAGTTTTTCTTAAGTTCTCCCTCCTCTTCCAGGCTGCGGGGGAAGAGATCCCCCTCGGAATCAGACTTTGAAGCATCACCCTGGAGCAAAACAGAAGGCTTCAGCAAGGAGGCTGAGGGGCCACAGTGCACGGACAGCCCTCTGCAAATATGGATTCCCGTGTCCAACACCACACCTTACAGATCCACTGAACTTGGTACCACGATGCAACATCACCTTCCACAAAATGACGCATGCACAGGTTTATACCACAGACTAATTAACCTCCTACCAGGAAGATGGATTGCCTCTGGCTCCAAACACGGTTCCAGAAAGGGATCAGGAGGAAAACCAAACTCTTGCTTAATTTTTGCTGCTGAAACTGTGTATGTGGCAGATGTTAGGGAAGGACTGATATTGATAAGCAATTTGAGGACAAAAGATGATCCTACTAATCCCTCTGAATTAATACACCTAAAACTCCCTGAATGTGGCTCGTTTTAGTGATGCTTTGATGGAGCAATCCAGGGTTCAGAAAGGGCACAACAGACCCCCGGAATTTCCAGCGTGACAAATGTGATGTGTCCATGGACGCCCCATCAGCACAGAGAGGATCCAGGTGGCAGAACCCAACATCTACTGCCATGAGGGACCCTTTCCCTCCCAGCTGCCACACACAAGAGGAGCAGGAGTTTTGGGGATTTACGCTGGATCATTTGGAGGGGTTTAAATTCTGCTGGATCTTTTCAAACGTCGGTGGTTGAGCGAGGCCTGCCTGCTCTGACAGGCGCCCATCCTCAGGCAGAGGAAGATGATGTTGACCTTTGTTCTCTGGGTGGTGCCTGGGTTCTTGCTTGGTCTTGTGGCACAGACCCTGATTCTGTCCATTGGCACTGCAGAAAGGTGCTTAGGGTGTGGTATAGTCAGGATACACCTAAGAGGGGCAGAGGTGCTCGCCAGAACCATCGATACCCATCCAAAAAGAGGAGGATTCATGGCTGAAACCACTGCTCTGGCAAAGGGCACCAAGCCCTGTCACAATGGAGAAGAAGTAGGAAGGGGGGAAAAGATGCTGGGATGGGAGAAGCCAAGCAGATCCTCACTTTAGCAGTGAGAGCCCAGGAGCCCCAGAAAACCCCACCAAGGCTAAGCTGTGTCTGCAGGAGCCCTGGCCAGCACTGCTGAGGTTTGGTGCTAGGGTACCCATTGATTGCAAAATCTCAGAAGGACCCCAGCATGGGACAGGAGGAAGAGATAAATCCAACACATGTCAGTGCCCCACACCTCATTATTAAGCAAAACCCCAGAGGGATGAGCCCCAATACTCCCTCCCTATTTAGTGTGGAGTCACTAAACTATTAAAGATATTTTTTTCAGGCAGGCTGGACACTCAAAGATATTTTTAAGGCAAAAGAGAGTGTGACATGAAGTGTTGACTCAAAATTTCCCCTCCTGAGGATCCAGGACTTTTGTGCTTTTCAGGGAAGCTCTTCCTGCAGCACGCAGTCTGGGAAGTTCAGGAATGCACCTTGCAAGCGGGAGCAGTAAAGTCAGGCTGGCCTGAGCTTTGCTGGAGTCAGATCCAATCTCTGTGTGAACAGGGGCTCCAGCTGGCTCCAGGTACACTCCCCACAGAGGCTCCCAGCTCAGCCTGTCAGCGGGCCTGCCAGGAATTACTCATTCTCCCTAATGGGTCACTAAAAAGAAATAAATACTGGGAAGAATTTTGCGTGATTTGTATTCCTGGAGTGCTCTTCAACAGCCCTAAGGAAAGTTTTAAGGGGGCACAAGGAGATGTGTGCCGAGAGGGGAAAGCAGAGCTGTGTGGGAACTGCCCACCCCCTTCCCCAGCACCAAACCCCATGTCTGGAGGGCAGTGAGCATCCCCTCCCAAACACCACGTGCCAGACTCAGGACGGTGCAGGCAAACATCTCGCAGCCGGTGCTGCTGCCCCGTTACCTGTTCTTGTACTCCCAGTTTGCCTTTCTGGATAGAAAAGGGGTTATGAGAGAACAGGGAGTTAAAATCCTTTTGGGAAATGAGAGTATGTCAAGCTGGACCAGGAAGTACAACTACTAAACCAGCCTGTACCAAAAGGGACTGACACACTGGGATATGAGGGGAAAGGGCTTTTGGGCTGAGGGAAAAGCCAGGCTTCTTGGAAAGGACAGAAAGGGAAGTGAGTGGTAAAGAGAGAGATGAGTTTGGCAGAAGGGTGAGGTTTGTGGTGTGCTGTGCTTCGGAGATCCACGGCTTCCTCAGACCTGAATGGGCCCATTTCACATCCTGTAAGGTGGCATCGTGCCAGCAATCTCAGCATCCCCTGGTACCAGCCTTTCTGGGACATGCCACAGTGCAACTGCTGCTGTCCTACCCTGTCTTGCAGAGCACAGGCCTCCCACACACACATCAACACACACACACACCCCTATCAAAACAGGTTTGATTCCAGGTCCCTTCACTCCTGGGCATCCTCCCCTGCCTGCGTGAGGGAGCCTTGGCAGGTGTGCCCTGCAATCAGCATCACCATCCACATCCTCAGGGAGGTCCCTGGGATGGAACTGTGCCATGAAGAGGCTGTGACAGCCCCTTGGGGAACCTTTCCCAGGGCAGGCACCCAGCAAAGGCTCAGCGAGAGCTGTTGGCTGGAGCCACACCAGCCACTTGTGGAAGCACCCACCTTAATTTACCTGGGTCCCTCAAAGAAGGAAGGGACTTAAAATCAGGGCTGACTCAACAATGAGGGTGACAAAATAAAAAAAAAGAAAAACCAAAAAAAAAACCCACTTCCAAAACACCCAAATAGACCCCAAAAGAAAGAATGACAGCTATTATGATGAGAACAGCAGCACAGTGTGTGTGTGACCAGGCACCATGAGAGAGACAAGCACGGTGGTGGTGGTGGGATGTGCTGTACATACCCCCGACGAGTTGACAGGCAGCTGAATACAGCTTAACTGCCCACTCGCTTCTTCTCGCTTGGAGATCTCCTGAAGGAGAAACGTGGGGAGGGAAGAGGGAGGAAGGGGAAGGTGGGGTTCAATTTTCAGTTTCAACAGCAGGACTGAGTGGGGAGTCAAAAAAACACAGGAGAAGAGGCAGGGAAGCAGAGGGGAAGGGAGAGTAGGGCAGTGTGTGGCCACAGTGGAGAGCCAGGCACTGGATCCTTTCCACTCAGCACAGGGAGAGAGTGGGAGATCTCAGGGAGAAAGAAGCCCTTTGAAGGGACCAGCCTTACACTCTTTAAATTAAGTGTTTCGAACAGAGCTTGCTTCAGCTCCTAAGTGATAATTGTGCTAATGAAACACCAGCTAATTATTGAAAACATGGATTTTTTTTTTGCAGCTGTATAATAGCATCTTTATTTATTACACCTTCATTATACAGCAATGGAGGCTTTTAATGAATGTTTGATTAACACAATATCAGTGTTCCTGCAGGTGAAATACCTAATTTAAGGACAGATACAGTCTGCTGTGAGTTCAGATCCCTGCTCAGCCCTGTTAGTGGAGACACCCATTGAAATCAGCAGTTTAAACCAGGGGTCTTCAGCCAGAGGGGCACAAAATACTGGGAAAATTTTGCCACATCCATGACCCCAACATTTCACAGCACCAGAAGTTAGCCTTTCTCTGCCCACTTGGAAAACACGTAATTTTTGACCTTGCTGTGTTTCTCCTTGCTCAGGGGTGGCTCTCCCTGTATTCCTCAGCGTTTTTCAGCAGTGTGGCAGTGCCTGGTCCTGTCCCATGGGGCAGCAGGAGGTTCCATGCTGCAGCAGGAGGGTACAGATTATCCCACCAGCTGACTTTCTTGCCTACAAGACAATGGATCTTCCCTCTGGTAGCTAAATGGTTACAAAATTCATCCCAGACTAGGCTGGGATGGAGTTTAAGGATTTGCCAGCAATGTGATGGACACTTAAAGTCTTTGCTTGTAACAGAGACATGGAAAAGCCATCGAAAGGGAAAAGATGGAAACATTTCCTTTCACAAGGGAAATCCCACTGAAGCCAACAGGAATGCAATAGGCAAGGGATGCAAGAAAAACACCATCCAAAATCTCCCCTGCAGGAGAAGGGACTGTTCCCTCTGATGAATGCCCAGAAGAAGTTGAACATCCATATTTCCCTCTGGAGAGCAGGTAGTGTCCTGCAGAGAAAAGGATGGAGAGGCTGGAGGACCTGGGGTGTCAGGGAGGGAGCAGGGCACAAAGGAGGGGAAGGATCAAACCCACGAGTGAGGACAGATGGGAACAACAGGACACAAACTGGGAGGATTACCAATGGAAGAATACACCTTGGAGATAACACTGTTAGGGATTCCCTCAGGAGAGAAGCTTTATGCCTGACTGAGAGGAATCATTCCTCGCTTCAGAGAAGTCTCCAAGGCAGGCAGCTGAATGGTCCAGCAGCAATTTCCAATTAGCAGCTCAATCAAACAGAGTCCCTTGCTCACCTTCCCCACACCAACACCAGGGTCCAATTCAATCAGGGAATGTGCAGTCAAAAATAACCACATGGTAATAAGTCCTGCCTGTGCCTTTTGAGTGAGAAAAGCTGGTTACCAAATCAAAGGAAAAAATGAGGAAAAAACTTCCACCTCAATCCTGCAAAATATATTGCTCTGTATTCAAAGTTTGGAAGAGGCCCTTTTAGTTTTTCAGTTGCTTATAGTCATCTGCTGCCTGGCAACTGGGGCTGCAAAGCCATGCACTAAAATTAATGAGATGCTTGTGGATTGAGGAAAGGCACTCAAGGGCCAGGGAGATAAAGGCAGCAGCCCCAGGATTGTGTTTCAGCCCAGAAATCTGAAGGAGAATGGAAAAAAAAACCAAACCAAACAAACTCAACTCAGAAGAGTCAAATGCAGAGACAGGCACTAGATGCTGGGGTTTGTTTACAGTGAGAGATGATCCCTCTATTAATTCTGCTTAGGATAGGATCCTCTCTGTGCTGGCTTGCAAAAACCAGATCTGTTCAAAAAGCTACACACCAGCAAAGCTGAATAAACATAAACCAGGAAGGCCAGACCTGGGTCCTGACCTCCAGACACATTTGCTCCCAGTCTGCTGCAGGAAACCTGGGTTGAGCCAAGGGATCTCTTGGTGCCATTGCACCTTACTGGAAGAATGTAGAGAACTCAGAATAATGAGGATGTGGAAGGAAGATTATTATGAAAAAGCCATAATCAAAGCCTGAGATAGAAAAGAGCAGTGTAGTCAGAGTCACAAAGTATAGAAATATGGTGTGAGTTTGTTAAAATTGTCATGGCTGCACAGGATTGACAACCTGGGTTTGGTCTTCAGGGACTGCACTGGTTCCTGGTTCCTGTGCTCACTTCAATACTGGCATGAGCATCACTGGCTTCAGGCTGTCCCAAATCCGAGGTTCCTCCCTGATTTACACAGCACTTAAAGCACATTTCAGCTTACAGAGATATCCTGGAGCTGGCTTGGACCAGCCCAGCACTGCCCTGGCAGAGGAGACATGGGGGCAGTTGATGGGGCAGTCCTGCTGCAGAAAACAGCCAAGAGCAATTTTGAAGAGTGTTGCAGGCACTTTCCTGACTCCAGGGGAGCCATACCCTCAAAGGACACCATTACTGGAATAAAACCACGACACATTAAGCCAGGACATGACTTTACAGGGAGCTGCACCACGGCACAACAAGCCAAGGGATAATTTACTGCCCAGGAAGAGGCATCCTGCAGTGGTGGAGCAGGAGCATGCTCCAGCAAGGTAAACCAGGTTGAGCCAAGGAGCAGAGGAGTCAGCCTCCCTTAAGGGCCAGGGGCTGGCAAATGGGCTGCTGCATTTAAAGGCTGTATCCTTTATCTCTGCATCATGGGTGCCCCAGGTGATCTCCTGTGCTGGTGACCTTCAAAGATCAATTTGCCAGTTTGAACAAAGGTTGGGTTTTGAAGCTGTCACCAGGAACAGACAAGGAGCTTTGTACCTCTTCTCACTCAGGAAAGGGAACATTTTGCTGTTTAAGAGAACTGGGCAAAGGAACATTTTGATCTTTGAGACAACCCAGCAGTGATGGGCTGAATGGGTGAGGGGCATTTACAGACAGAAAGAGCTACAACAATAACAATTAAAAAAGAAAAGCACCAACATGGATAGAGAGAGATGATACAAAAAAATTTTCTTCTTGCTATGTCCTGGTATGACTGTATTAATTTAACTCCAAACTTCAAAAACAGTAATGATAATAAAACCAGTTCTGTTCATAGGGTGGCAGGATATTATAATACACATGCAACAAATCTTAAATAATACTTATTCAACCCAGAATGCTTAAAAAAAAACAGAGATAGTGTACAGAAGCACAGCCCATACAAGCAGACCCCAATGAGGAGTTTTAGGTTGTATTTACCTCTCAAACCAATGCCCCATGCAGGGTGTAAGGTCCCCTCCTCTTATGGGTGTTCTTGGGCATCACAGGTCCCCCACTCTGAGGGGGACTAGGTGACATGCACACCCACTCTGAGATGGACAGTTGGATTGGCAGTAGGAAAAAAAGGTTGAGCTCAAGCCTATGTGCCCCCTCAAAGCCTGCAGCAATGCAGGATGTCTCGTGGAAGCTCCCATTGCGAGGAAGCAGATGGCAGAGACCAGAAATCATGTACTTTAAAATACGCAGAGCATTGCAGGGCTGGAAGCTGGAAGAGCTCCATGAATGCATATCATGAAAAAAGATAATCGTGTCACTAATCTCTTACCAGCCTGTGTAAGTTTTCAGGAGGGGCCTTTAATCTGGATGACAAACATGGTGAAAACTGTTTCAAAGAGACTGTCATAGCAGCGATCCCATCCACAGTGCCTGACTCACCCCTCAATTCCCACTCCTGCATTAATGCTAACAATGCTTTTCATTTAAGCCCTTCATTTAGAGGGTTTGCGGTATTAAATCACACCATGGCTACAGAAACAAAAAAAAAGAAAAAAACATAAGACCTAATATTTAACCCCACTTTTTCCCCATACCACTTCTGTCACAGTATTGCTGTCCAGCTCAGAAATCAGATTGCAGGATCTGGAGGCCCTAAAACTTGAGAAGAAAGCAAAGGCACGAGCATGAGGACATTACCTCTGTCTGGAAACCCTCTACCAGGATGGCCACCAGCAGATTAAAGAGAACGTAATTCCCAAACGTCATGAGAGCGATGAAGTAGAGAGCAGCCCAGGATGAGGTGGAGGCCATGCCATTGTAAAGGACCTTGTTCCAGTCTTCCTGGGTCAAAATCTGCAGAGGAAGGGCATCAGGACTATGGAGATACTGGAGGATAGCATGCTGGGTATCCACACTCTGGATAGACCAGACAAGCATCCTGCTTTTAGGGTATCCACTGTAGCTGTAGCCACAAGAGGATGAACCCCTTCTGAGCCAGAGAACAGAGAGGACCAGAGTGCCTGTGATTCCCAACCACCAGCAAGGACCCTGTGCAAACTGCCCTGTTCCCCATGTCCAGGGACAGCCACAAGGGAGGGGAACATCACACTGGTCAGACCTTTCCTTTGGTCAGCCAGAATGACTTAAAGTCCTTTACAGATCCCAGGGTTGCAGGGCCCAGAGCTGCTAGAATGAAAAACAGCACTTATCAGCTATAAACCAGATTCCATTATTTGTTGAAATAGCACTGCAAATGGTCCTGATCTCCACCTTTCCATCCTTTCCCTCTACTTTTACTTTCACCCACCCAGTCCATACCCTGCAAACACAAGAGCCTCTTGTGCTTGCCCTTGACAGCCCCTCCTCTTCAGGGTTCTGATTTAGTCTGCAAAACAGTCTGAAAGCCCCCATAAAGCTGCACTTCTGGTTTTGTGTCATCTTTCCATGGCATGGAGCTTCACTAAGCCCTGTTGGCTGCATTGGGAACCGACCCTGGTCTCTGCAGTCTCAAAATGCCCATCAGTTGTGGCAATTTTTTCCATTTTGTACCTGGAAAACAGTGACAATGGCCCAGAGCAAGGAGTCAAAGTTCTTCCTGTCGGGCAGAGTGTCACCATCCCGCTCCGAAGCGAACTTACAGCCAAAGAGGTGCATGCCCAGGATGCTGCAAATGACAGGAAGCAGGGGCTCAACAATGGGACTACCACACAAATCAGTAATCATACTGCAGGGTGACTTGTCTCCTGATTTCACCAGGGCAATTCCTTTCTATGTTTTTATTTTTTTAAAAGATGGATTCTTTGTTTGCTGAAAAACATGCCTTGAGATCACGCAAATCAGTTGTGAATTTAGGTCAAATCTGTCAAGGAGTTTCAACCAAAAAGTATGTCTGCTCCTTTGTTTTTCTTCTGCTTCATTTTTTCTAAGTCAAAACAATGTCTTTCAACATTTTCTAAACAAAATGTTTTGACTTTCTGTTTTGCAATGACACATTTTCAGCAAAATATGCTTCAACTGAATTAGAAGACAAAAAGGGTTTCTGTGAAATGCCTGAATAAGACATATCAGGGGACTTGAAACAGCTTTTTCAATTTTGACAGAAGAACAGAATACCTTTCATTATGGATAGATACTAAAAGAGTAATCTTCTTTTCCCTGCTCTCTGCTAGTAACCTGAATAATCAAATTATTTACAGCTCTACTGAGTACCACAGCAGCAAATGGCAGTTTTGGAGTCTCACTGGAAGTAGGGACATCATCCCCTGGAAGAGATTGTCTCTCTTCAGCCTTCCCAGTGCCTGCATTGCTCAAACACCACAGTTGGCTGTAGAAGGAGAAAGGCTCTTCTCAAAATCTAGACCAAAATCTAAAAATACAGGGCTACGCCAACCCTGTTTCTAACATTTCTATGTGTCTGAAGACGAGGCCATGAAAATGCACAAGCACCACCATGTCTGACATTTCTTTAGGAACATCATCCTCTTCTTGGCAATATTTTTAGCACCAGGCTTTCTGATAGCTGGTAAGTAATGGGATTGCTGTCTTGGGGTGATGTCAAAGAATCATCCAGCCTGAAAGATTTTCTTTGTAAACCATTTTGCAAAGACAAACATCTCATTTGGCTAACTGAGAGAATTCAGGGCAGCAAACCACAGCCAGCAATGCTGTTCCTGGAACTGTTCAGCTCAGCCACGTTCTGGCACGGGCTCTGTCACCTCCTCATCCCACCACAGGATCCCACCTAAAAACCCACAGCAAGCTCGGGACAGGGAATCAGAAACACTCACCTGAAGATGAAAATGAAGAGCATCAGCAACATGCAGAAGGTGGCCACGTTGTCCATGGTCTTCATGAGGACAACGAGCTGGCGTTGCAGGGCTGGCATGAAGCGAACCAGCTTCAACACGCGCATGAGCCGGAAGGTGCGCAGCACCGAGAGGCCCCCGCCCTGCTGGCCCACGATCTCCCACACGCTGAGGAGGACAAAAAACATCAATGCAAGGTGACAGGACAAAGCCTAATTGCAAAGACCTGTAGGAGAGGCAGCGAAGGAAAGGTGAAATTCGGAGAGAAGGGAGATGGAAAGTTGGCAGGGATGCGCTGCCAACGCCCGGGGTGATCTGGACTCTGTCCAGGCTTCAAAGAGCAGAGGCCCACTTGAGTGTCAAAAATACGCCTGGAAATCAGTGACTGCAGCTGCAGGGGCAATTATAGCCTTTGTATGTGCCAAAAAACCAGAGATAGTCAATCAGGCACTGGTTGTGCCATTTGGATCGCAGGCTGTCCCAGGACATTGGGACTGATAGCTTTCTGCTTGGGCCTCTCTCTAAAATGACCCTAAAATAATCCCAAGATATGTATTAGCAATCATGCCTAAGTGAATTAATTACAGAGAGAAGTATAAAGTATCACAGGAAGGTATTTATGCCAAATCTCCATTTCTTTCTGTTTAATTAAACAGCTAAATGAGGAGAAACACACATCGAGAAAGCTCAAGGTTTGTACCTAATCACCACAATGATCCCATCAAAGATGTTGTATGGATTCTTAATGTAGCCAAAAGGACCATAAACAAGGACTTTCAACAGCATCTCCAGGGCAAAGAGGCTTGTGAAGACAATGTTGCTGATCTCCAGGGCATTGGTAAGTTCCTCTGGCTGGGGAAAGAAGAGGAGGAAATTGAGAAAACAGCCAGCTCCATATCGAACGAAAAATCACACATGGAAACACAACAATCCCCAATACTGCAAGTGTGAGAATAGTGATGCTAATGATGTGGTGAGAAAATGGCAATAGCTCACTCAAAACCCAGGAGATGGAAGGAAAATACTTTCAGAGTGTTTAAGGTTTAGAAGTCCATTGTAAATTCAGCAGGTAAATCAGGACATGGACTTCACGTTAATCAGAGCTTTCGTACCACCTCAGGAGGTTTAGAAGTGGCATGTATTGAGGATTAATGCTTTGACATCCCCCACACTGATTCTCCTTATGCAGAAGGGAAAGTCAGGCCATTTTCTCACATAAATATCCCTTTAGGTCCCGTCTTTTTATTTAGTAGCTCATCAAAAGATTTGAGCTAAGGCTTTTCAAAAGCAGAGATCTGAGGTGATATAACCAGAATGGCTCAAAAAAAAAATCTCATTACTCAAAAAAAAAAAAAAATCTCATTATCAGGCAGAGCCAAATCTGCAAGTGGGGAAAGGCCCAAACCTGGCATCTGAAAACAGAGGTATGAAAAAACCCCCAAAACTTAACAAACAGGCTCTTGGTAGTGTTAGACGTAAATTAATACCTTTTATGGTTTTTTAGCATGTTCCCAACAATGCCTGCAGATGCCCAGCGCTTCGCTTTCCTCGACAGGTGGGCGGGCATTGTCGGAAAACATATGGCAGAAGACAAAACCCGGTGGTTTTGTGTGGGATCAGTCAATGGCAAAGACAGAATCCACACATCAGAGACCTTCTCCCTGTTTAACCCCAACACACGGCTGCATGTATCTGCTGAAAGGCTTCACTAAAATCAGGAGCTGAGGTGCTGGCAGACGGTGGCGGGGTCGCATCAGCAGCGTGGGGCAGTGGGCTGGCACAGCTCACACACAGGGGCTGCTAGGCTCCCCTGGGGTAGTTTGGCACTGGCTGGTCTAAATCCCCACTTGTAAGCACCCATGTGGCTTTAGATGCCCAGACCATAGCCATGGTGGGTTATGGCCAGACGCGCACGCTCACAGCAGCCACGCTAGGAGCAGAAGACAAAGTGCCACACGTGCAGCTGGCTGCGCCTTCCACTTCCATTAATGACTGGCCAAAAACTTCCTGTGACAGAGCAGGAGCTGCCACACCACACCACAGGCTGCAGGGTTTGACTTGAGGTGACCCAATCCCAACACCATGGCAACCACAGGAGTGGAGATCTCAGGGGCAGGGTCAACACTTGGGCAGTGTGCTTCAGAGCCTCAAAAACTACAGTGACCAAGGGGGTTCATAGATACATGCTGGCAAAAACCCCAGATAAATCCATGCAGGCATTTAAATCTTTGTTTCCAAGGGCTGAACTACCCAGGCCCAGCCTTTGCAGCTCAAGTTCCTCCAACCCAGCTTGAGGGTTGATGGGGACCCAAATTGGTATGATGCTACCTCAGCATAGCAGTGAATCCCTGAAAACTTGCATGGATATTGGCAGGCGACAGACTGACACCACAAATGGTTTCAAGCACCAGCACTTTAATACCCAGTAGAATCTTTTATACTCTTTTCCTTTATGCATAATATGTGTGTGCCCTTTTACTCTTTTGTGACTGGTCATGCACCTCAGCATTCCCTGCTCCTTCTCCTTTAATGAAGGTCACCTGTTTTACACAGCTGCACCCCATTAGGGACTCAGCCAGCCAGCAGCCCCATTCCTAATTTCTCACAATCTGTTCTCCCCTAGGCAGGAACTTGTGATGACACAGGATAGCAAAGGAGGAAACAGCAGCATTTAAAAAGTAAAAAAAAGAGGGTGTTGAATACAACTTATATCTCAAACATCCTGGCTGGAGAACAGATACCTTGGCTAGAGCTTGCCAAACACACCATGCACACAGCCCAAATCACCTGCTCACTTATCTGCAACTAAAATACAAATACTGCAACTCCCAATATTAAATTCAGACACAGTTTAATGCTGTAATACCTATGGGAGCACTCAGACACAGGGTAATAAATGGGCCAAGAACTTATATGTCAAGCTGCACCTCAGGACAATTTGAAATATCTACAATTCTACATTACTCACACAAAAATGCCAACTCATTCATGAATGCCTCAGTGCCGAGGCAGGCTGTGCTGCTATCAGTACTGCAGTGATACAGCTGGAAAGGAGATGTGTACCTGGAAGCTTTCCTTCTCATCCATCAGTGCCTCTAACCTGGACCCTGAAGGCTGATTTCCACCCTCTGCTCCCCCTCTGCAGTGCTAGTGTCAAACCTGATGGGCTCTTCAGGCACAACCCAGTTCAACCCCTTGCCCAACATCTCTGGCAGTCACAACATCCCTTCCTCATAGGGGCTGGCATGGAAAATCCAACAGCTCTGGAAGGGATGACATGTTAATAGCATGGATTAATGAAACTTTGGACTTAATGGGCACTTTCTGGTCAGAGGTGCTGTTGGAATGTGCAAATCTGGATGGGAGGTGCTGGCAGGGCATGGCTGGGTGATGTGGGGAGGCAGAGGGGGAGCAGCACTTATATTGCAGCCCTCCCAGGATCCTCAGCACACACTGGAGCAGCTGTGACCACTCTGGCCCATGAAATTTCCCTCCCAAATCACCTAACTGAGGAGATATCCAACACTCAAATAGCCCTGACACTGGCTTGTGAAGGCTATGGGTTAACCCGTGCTGACACAGCAGCAACAAATACACCTGCCTCCCATTGCTTCACCCCAAAAAACCTGCCTGCCCCGCCACCTCCTCCTCCACACATTCTTTTCCACTTGCAGGAAACAGTTTTTAATATCTGAGACACTGGGCAGACATAGTAAGAATGAAGAGTGGAGACTCCTGAACCAGAGATGAGAATTGATATCCAAAAATCTAAGATAATTGGCCAAACTGGATTGAAAGAGAAAGGGAAAACTTCCATTTCATCCACCCAGCAGAAGATCCAGAGCAGCTTGGAGCTCTGCTGGGGTGGGCAAGCTGAGCATCTGCTGGAAGCACACCCCACTCTGACCTGGCTGAAATTGGCTGAGTATTTTGCTTTGGGAAACTAAACATCCCTGAAAAGCTGAGATGGGGTGATGCAATTTTACTTGGGGGATTTCACAGCCATCTGTGAAGCAGGGCATCCCCCTAAGACCCTCAGTCCCACTCAGGGGTCCCCAAGGCAGCTCATGAGTCCCCTGAAGCTGCTCATCATCCCTTTCAAGGGACACAGAACCGCTGCTGCTCCATGGGGCACCCCTGCCACGAGCACCACTGGGATTTATTTGTACCAAAAGAGGGGGGCTGTGATCATGATCTGTCCTGGGAAATCTCAGCCAGGCAGTGGGGATTCAGACCCTTCTAAGAATGCCAGCTATGGGATTTTCATTCAGCCACAGATGTATATAGATAATAAGATTTTTATAAGATGCTTCTGCTCTAGAGAAATCACAAATATGTCTGAGACTTCTTCCCTGAGACATCATTACAGTACAGCAGGAATGTGATTTTCTCTCCCATGGGAACTGAAATTATCATCCCATCCCAAACAAAATTCAGAATTTCAGGCTTGGGAAGCTAAAACAAAGTGCACAAAATCTTGGAGGTTCTTCCCTCTATTTCAGTCTCCATTCCTTTATACCTTTGCTCTGTCCTGTAAATCAACCAAAATTAAAAAACATAAATAAAAGTCAGCTTGAAGAAGAACATAGAACTTTTTGTTCTCCAACTGTCCAAACAGACATTTCAAGCACCTCAGACAACATATTCCAATAAAGTTGGGGGGGGGTTTTGAGGCCAGTTCACTGAAACTGCTCCTTTCCCACAAACAGCTTCAAATGTGATAAACTGCCATTTTCTGACAATAACTGTCTAATCAAAACACTATCGACCAGCTCTAGACATGGTGTACCTAAGAGAGTCACTGACTCCTGGCACACAACCAGCTCCATGGATCCTCACTGGGCTGGGAGGAAAACAGCTGGCAAAAGCACTCAGATTTTCTCTCAGAGGGCCACAACACAGCAGCTAGGGGAAAGAATATCCTTCCTTTAACTAAATTATATATTGTGGGGAAGAAAAACCCTCCAGGGTGGTCCTGCAGGACTAAAAGGGACATTTTTCAGAAAGCAGAAACTGAGGTGCAGAGCCTGGGGTTTCTCAGCAGCACAAAACCTCTGCCTACCACCCCCATTACAGCACAGCTGCCACAGGCTCAGCTTCTCCATTAAAAGATGAGTCTACTAATTCTCTCATCAGTAGCAGCAGTGCCTAATTAAAAGGAAAGCATCCTATGATTAAACAAGCAACACCCAGAAAGAGCGAGATCCAAGTGTAATTCAACTGTGATACAAAGCACCAGCTCTGCTGATGAGCCCTTGCTAAATACTGAATTTCGTTTCCAGGACATCCTGCCTTGCTGGACACACAGATGTGTTGTCCTGGATAAATCATTCCCTGTTAGCCTTCTGTTTGTGTAGTGTCAATTTGTTGATATAGCAAACAGCACAGTGACAAGTTGTGGCAGCACATGAAATGAGAGCAGACAGGGCTCAGGAAACACCGAGCAGCACTGGGGCAGCAGAGCCTGCAAGCCCTGGGCACCCACCCAGACCTGACCCTGCCTGGCAGGGGGCAAGTGTGGCAGCCAGGAGGGCAAGTGTCTGCTCCCTGCCTGGAGCATGCAGGCAGGGCTGCCTGGCACCAAGCAGGGCACTGCCACAGGCATGGGAGGAAGCAAGGGAAGATGCCCCCAGAGTGCCTCATGAGGTGTCTCAAAGCTGGACCACCACCTTGCTCTTTTTTGGCATTGAGAAATAGGCTGTAATGCATTTCTTTCTTTTTTTTCCCCCCTGTTTTAAAGCTGAGTAGAAGCTCATGAGCAAGATTTCCAATGGCAGAAGGGACAGACAGGCTCCATTTCTATGTGGGCACATGCCACATCTCCCTGCACACAGGCCTACAAGGTGTCTGCTGAGCAAGTGAGGCTGTGGGCACTGAGTAGGGAGGAAGGTGAGGACAGGAGCTGGGGCCATGCAAGCCCTGGGGCCTGTGTTCCCCAGTTTCTGGAAAACAAGCCCTGCTGCTAGATGAAGTGCAACCAATAGGCAGTGCCCAGAGCTTACAAGGTTTCCAACTCCTGCCTTCCTCCAGCTGTGACCCATTTAGGGCACAGGGTCTTCATCATCATGATCAGCCCTGCACCAGTGCCATGGGTATGGCTGGCACAGACCCGTCCATCCCACACCTCCCTTGCCCACACAATGAGCTCCAGGCTGCAGCCAAGCCTGGTCTTGTCCAGCCCCTGCTCCTGGGATGCCAACACAAAAGAACAGAAGCACCCCAGGGTCTTTCCTCTCTATCTTGCTAACAATAAAACAGGAAAACCCACTCTGGGTTGCCACTGCATGGAGCGAGGGATGGGATGAGCAGCCAGGAGGCAGATCCCTCCTGATCCCAAGGGATATCTTTGGGATCTCACTCTGCTTCTGTGAGCAGATCCAGAAGACCGTGAAAACTTCTAAACCATTCAAACTGCTGCAAGAGTAAGACCTTTCTGAAATCATTACCATGGCAACTAGGAAAAATAACACAGAAAGAAAATAGCAACCTCAGCTATTTCACAGGAAACACCAACAACGTTTTACTGACTCATCACTTGCAGATTTCTAATATATATATATATATATAAGAAAGAAAATCAAATGGTCACTCAACATGATACTTCTCTGTTAAGATCCTGTCCAGCCTCCACATGGGTGCAGACACACACAGGGTCCACCCCAAAACAGGAACCAGACCACAGGTCCTGGGGCAAAACGTAAGAAATTCTGATGAAGAGAAGCAGCTCTTAGTTAACAAAATGAGGTGCCCTTTCTTTGCCCTCTCCCATGCTTAGTTCCCCGTGACTGGCTGTGTCCTCACTCAATCCACAAGCCTTCTCCATGCACTGCTCCCATCACATCCATGTAAACCCCCCTGTATCAAAGCACCCACCAAGCCACAACCATCCAAAATACCACTTTGGCTCCCTTCAGTAAATACAGCTCCTATTGGCTCCAGAGCTGCTTGCAACTTTATAAATAGAAACTCAATCCACACATATTTTCAGAAGTGACATTCATTGTCTTTGGGGCTCCTTAAAAGGTATCAGGCTTTAACTATTGTCCTGTGTCCAGCAGAGCAAACCTGAGTCATGCTTAATCGAGGTCTGATAGGTTTCTTCTACTTGTCCTTTTCCAAAGTGGTTAAAAAAACAATTCAGAAAATAGCAGGATTGCAGCAGGTTTTGCTCTGCTCCTCCTGGGGCTGGAGACATGGAAAAGGGCAGCGTGCTTGCTGTTCAGTGGGCTGGAGGAGTACTGCTGGGATGCTCAGGATTTATAGGCATTTATTATAAGGAAATGACTTTGACAGACAAGTGAACAAGTCCAGTTACATCCCTTCACTGCATGGGAAAGAAGGATTTTCTTACAGGCTGAATGGAGGCTGAATATTTCATGCCACAGCAAGTAATGCTGTGAGAAAGGGAGGAAAGCAGCTTTCATTTCAAAGAAATCAGAGCTGTCTGCTGCACAAGAGGCATTCCCCTTCCACCACCTCTGCTAATCCCCTTGTCTTCCAGCCAGCCTTCCCCGTTCCAATCAACAAATGTCCCTTCCCACCCCACATTTGCAGAGAGAAGGAGCTGAGTCCTGTGGACATGGAACCTCCTGGTGCAAGACCTTCCTCTCCAGCACATCTTTGTCGAGAACTATGGCAAAAAACTGAAATCCCTGGCCCTGGTTGCCCATAAGGGGCTGAGTCCCCAGCCACCTCCTGTCTACCTTGAGAGTGGGCTGCAAATGAGGGGATAAGCCCCAAATTTGATGGAGAATTTCATTGACCCACCCTGAAGGGACCTGCTACAAACCATGGCTGCCCAGACCCATGAAGAGGGCCTGCAGACCACACCCTCCTCCACCAAGTCCTGCATCTGGATTGTCTTTATCACTCTTAGGAGACACAGCAGATATTTGTGCCTAAACTCCTTATCTCTCTCTCTGCTTGAGATTTCTGGATGAATATTATCCCAGAAAATGCAAGAAAAACATGAACCAGCTCATCCCTCTGCCCAGGTTTCAAGGAGCTTAAGCTGAACAAAAGCTGAATTTCCACTTGGTCACACCTTGTAAGTACTTGAGATCTAAAGCCCTCTATTTCTGGTTAATCTAAACCAAGTTTGAAACTTATCTCCCCATTAATACTTGAGAAGGGACCAGGGGGAGGGAGGGAATAAAAAGAGGGAAAGAAAACCGCTGTCATTGTAGGGCTCTGCACAGTTCTGCTGAACCTGGGTTTCTGATGCTGGTAACACTATCTCTAATGCTGACAGACATCCACGGGGGAAAAGCTGCTCGTTTCCTAACATCAGCAAAAAACCAATTATAACAAAGAGCTGAAATCCAGCAGAGATGAGGGGAAAAAAGCACTTGGCTACTGCCCCCACTCCTGCTGGGGGCTGAGCAGGGTGGGAATGGGCTCTGCAGGGACATGAGTGGCAGCAGGGCAGAGTCGTGGGTGCCAAGCATTGGGACAAACCTCTACCAGGAGAACTGGGGAAAAGTATGGACTGGTCCCTGGGAAAACACCAACAACTGGCCGTGCTTACAGAGAGAGCTTGTGGTGCAAGCTGAGAGTGCTCCAGATGCTCCAGCTGAGTTTCCTGGCTCCCACCCTAGGGGAACAACCACAATAATCAAAGAAGGAACAGCAAGAAACGCCTGGCTATCTGCAGAGAGCAGTGCTTTTTCATCCACACAGGGATGAAGCAAGTTTTGAAAGCGCACATCACTTTCCCATTTCACCCAACTGGAGCCTCTTCCCAATGCTGCCTGAGCAGAGATAACAGGAGGGTATGGATGGCAGCTGAAACAACAGCTGTAATGATAGGATCTAAGGCAGCCCAAGTATTTCCAGCCTCTGAACTAAATTAACAGGAAAGGACTGACACTTATGGTTCCCCAACCAGGGAGCTGAAGAAAACTTTAGCAGGTGTCACGGAATCTATATAGGCTCATCCCTAAAGTATGCAGAGAACTGATTTATCTGATAAGAAATGACCGTTCCAGTTGCATGAAATCTCATTTAATTTTCAAATAATTCAGTCTCCAGAAACAGGATAAAGCCTACTTTGTAGGCACAGCCCATTTTTTAATGACTAAGAGGACCATGGCATTTTTTACCCCTGGAAGAGCTTCCCGAGTGAGTCAATTAAAACATGTGAGTTCCTACAAGACCTCATAAACCCTTCAAATCCCCAAGAAGCAGAAGAACTCCTAAGGTCCATAAAAAGAATTACCCCCAATAATAGAGAACTGGTTTTGAAGTCGGTGATCCTAGTGATTAACAGCTCCGATGACTTCCATTAGCATTGACTCCTCCAGTCTCCAACAACAAGCCATTAATAAGAGTAATCTCTGTGTAATCAGGAGCTAATTGAATGCAGCACGTGCAAACCCATAGGGCACCTCATGTGGGAGTGTCCCTTGCAGCTGGAGTGTCGAGGAATTAAGCTGATGGTAGCTCCAAGCCCTACACTGGGCAAAGCCAGCAGGCACTGAGGGAGGGAAAGCCTCGCTGAGCTGCCAAGGCTTTGATTGCTTGGCTGAGAGCAGCTGGCACAGGGCTGGAGAGATGTGTAATGAAGTTAAATAGAGATGTGGGATGTGCACCCGAATGGAAGTGGAGATACCTCTAGGAAGAGAGGACAGCGCGCGAACGCGAGGCCTTGTGAGCTCCTGGGAAGAGCCCAGGGCAGATGGAGGTTTTCCAAGGAAAGGCTGTTTCATTGATTCAGGGATGCACACACCTGTGTAAGTGCCCCTCTAAAACAAAGCCTAATGGATCAGACTCATACAGGGAAGCATCAAATGAGAAATTTCCCCACAAAGCTGGTCTGTACCACTCAGCTGGAGTGAGACAGCCAGGCTGCAGGGTTAAGGGGCACAGCACCAGCTTGCATCAGTGTGTGATGCAGAGAGCCCCTGGTGCAGCACCAGCTGCTGCCTGGACACGAGGTCTTTGAGTCCCTGCACTCGCAGGAAACAACTCAGAAGAGATGCAAGAGATACCAAAAATATTTTACAAAACAAAAGGATTCCCTTCCTTCCTGACCTGGAGACCTGACACAAATCCATACACATCAAAGAAGCCAAAACATGTGTGCCCTGCACTGACCTGGCATGGAGCCACAGAGGCTGGAAGGGACATGATGTTGTCCACAGCTGCCCTATGCAGCCAGACAAGGATGAGCTGAAACCAATCCCCAGATCTCCCACAGCCTCCTCAGGAGGTGAGCAAGCACTGGGCAAGATCTCATTTTAGGACATAGAGATGGTCAAAGGAGCAGCTTCCACACACCTGACAAACCTGCAGCTGCTACCCACCAGCAGCAAAATGTTCAACTGGGCTTGAAACTGGTGAGGATTGGGATGCTCTTGATCACCAAGTCCTGGGAGCAAAGTACTTCTCATCCCAAAGATGCCCTTATTTATTGAGGCAGTGCTCATACAGGGATCCAGACCTTCTACTCTCCATTCTGCCCAGAACTCTGGACACACAAGCACCCTGAGACCTGGGGCACCAACCTGTCACATCCCCACTGCCCAGTTCCCTTACACCATTTCTCCGTGGAACAATCCAACTTTCCTCCCACATGGAGAAATCAATCAGTAGGTGTCATGACAGCTAATAATTTCCAGTTACCTTCTTCCCTGCACATTGAATTCAGGCAGAAGCAGAAGTACATAAATACCATTTGGGTGACTATTATTAATGCTTGAACCTGCAGCCTAATGGCTGCTCCATGCTGGCAGGTTTTCTAACCCTTCACCTCCCCTCTCCATCATCCTGGATACCTAAAAATTTCATGTTCTGTGATGCTGATTAAGACAACCCTCTTGTTCTCGAGCCTTGACTGTTTGCATAAATAGACACTTTAATGCATTTTGCCAGCAAGGTTTCCTTTGACTCCTTGGCACAGATGGTTAATATTTCCGTGCTGCAGCAGCTATTAGATCGTAATGTTACCAGTGACAACTCTACATCATCTGTGCCCTGTTCTCTCTGCAGCACGGTGTACCAGGAATTCAGCTTGAGATACTGCCATGGGCTTTGACTGCTCCTGTCTCCTGCAGAAGGAATTTGCCCACCTTGGCTTGGGGCACTGTGGCTTTGTGGATCCCTACAGCATGCTGCTGCAGCTGGGGGTCCTCCACTGGCTGCACTCGTGCTGGGGGGATGTCAGGCATCGCCTCATCCCACTTCCTTAAAGAACTGCTTCCCATAGATAATGAGCTTTTCTCCTTGGGTGCTGTCCCAGAGAGTCATTCACCCTTGCCACCTCTTCAATTTGCTCTTAAAAATTAACAAAAGGCTCCCCACATCTCTGAACCAATTCTTTCTTCCTTCTTTCAGAGACACCAGGGTTTTGGATCAATATAGATCCAAGTCCACACAAGACCCAGGCAGGAATTTGAACCCATTGCAGCTTTGGGGAGGCCAGTGAAGGACTCTCCAGTCTCTTTCTTGTTATGTTAACAATGGTAAAACACCACAGAGACGGCGGCTGAAATTCAAGTGCTATTTAAACAAACGAGTATGTAGGGTATAGTTCGTACTATGTGAGTTCAGACAAGGAAACTCAGAACAGCCAAGAAGCTCAATATGAACCAGATTTTAAAAACAAAAACAAAACCCCAAAGCCCTTCCTCAAGGAAGCCCTTGTCGAATTCTTTCCCCTACTGAGGAGTCCAACATCACGCCTCATACTAAAGCCTTTGCTTTTCACTCCAAGAAAGGACTTGTAGGAAAAAAAGGAAAATAAAAGCAGCACATTATGGAACAGAGCCTGGCTTACAGCCAGGGCTGGGGTGGGGGAAAGCAGCACAGAAACCCTCTGGTTTAGCAGCACATTTTACTCCTGCTCTATGGCAGAACAATCTTTTGCAAAGCCCCAGCTGTTTGAACCTGCAGTGCTGCAGAGGCTTAGCTTCCCTAAGGCAAATCAGTCAATTGGTTCAACAGTGTATTTAAAATCCCCTCGAGTCTACCTTTAAATCACATTTATATTCCTCTACCCAAAGCTAATAGTTTCTACCTGCCTTTTGCTTCATCTCTGTAGATGAACAAGCTATTTAGCAGCCCCATTAATAATCCGTGGCAATCTGGTTGTCATTTCCCTGATGGAAAATTTCACACTGCTGCCCAGAAGCCGCAACGTGGCGAGTGCTGCGAGCACCTCACACTGTGCTGCCTCCCTCCCACTGCACCTAGAGTCAGGAGAACAGCAGGAGTCAGAGCTGGATGGGTGGGGTGAGGAGGAAACACGGAATTACACCCAGTCAGGTGTACCTGCAGCTCAGGCATGTGCAGGAACCACATGGAAACAACCTGGGGTTGAGTGAGAAAGTCAGCTCACATCAGAAGGAGCTTAGAGGAAACCCAGCTCTTGAAGCCCCAGCCATGTGATGGTAAAATGTGTGTTGACAATTTACTGTGGAAAGTGGCCTATGGAAAAGAGCTTTGGGTGGAAGAGGAGCTTCATGCAGCAGCCCTGGCCATGCGTGCTCAGCTGACTGATGGGTGAATACAAATAAACAGCAGGAGGTGGGGGCCAGTGTTTTTAACACACTCCCAATTGCCACTCATTTGTACGTGCCTTCAGAGAACCACTGTCATCTTAAATATCCCAACCTGGCTTACTCTGGTTGCCATGTCTGTTAAACAAGGGACTGAAAGATTCTTTCAGGTCCCTCCAGGTTGCCTGTCTGGAGGTTTTGAGATGTCAAACCTCCGGAGAAGCAAACTTTTCTCCCTGGCTGTTATGAGGATCTCAGCTCACCACCTCTTGTCTTGAAGTCCAGGATGCTCTGGTGGTCCCAGAGCTGCTAAATCCCACCCAGCATTGCTGGGGCAGATGGGTGGGCAGAAACCTCTGTCTTCTTGAGTAACCTCCAGCCTGTCCTTCCTCCCAGAGAGGAGCAGCCCCTCTGCCAAGGGGCTGCTAAACAATACAAGGTTTTGACATGACACCTTAAAATAGGCCCTTAAAATATTTACCCTAATATAGCCCACTGTGCCCAGGGCAGCATGTGGAAAGCCCAAGAGGTAAATACTGTCTAAATAAGTAGAGAGCTTAATATAGAAAGTCATGGAGTCAAGTACTCTTCAAGCACCCTCACGTCTTTGCAAACATCAGTCAGTAAAGATAAATTTGACATGGTTGATCACTCACACTTTTAGGAAAAGCTCTTCTAAAAGAAAAAAAATCACATTTCAGTGTTTATAATCTCTGTAGGACAGCCTGGTCCAGCATTTTGCCCCTCTAATTCCTGCTCTCATAACTGTCAGATTCTGAAATTGCCAAATCTAAGCCTCCTGAGGTTACAAAGAAACACCTCTCTGCTCTCTGCCGCCACTTCGAGCGGATGAACTAATAAAAACAAGCTCTGCTATTCCCTCCAAATGCCTGGGAGAAAGGAATCTGGAACAGTAGTAGCTTCAAAATACCATTAAAGAAAGCAACCACCCACAGTGTCTGGAATCCCCCCCACGCTTATCAGCTCCCTCCACCCTTGTTACCCAAAAACCACACAAAAATCTGCCTCTTGTCATCCAGATGTTTGCTGGGACTCACCACTGGCCAGGGCAAAAACCAGAAACCTCCTGCCTCACTTTTCCCAAGGCAAAGAGTTAAGCAGTAGTGTTGTGCTTAGGGTGTTGGATGATGGGTTTGATGAGGGGTTGATGCTCAGCCATCCATCTCCAGAGGGTGGTCCCCTGGGTGGGAGCCCCACCAGCATCTCCCAAAGATGCCCCTGGTAAAGGGCAGCAAGCTTTGACAATCCACCCCTTGGGCAGTCACAGCAAAGACACCGTGGATCTGCTGTCACCCTTCAGCCAAGGGAGGAATAAAAGTGTTTATTGGTTTCTGTGAACCACCTCCTCCCAGCTTCTTTGGAGATGATCTTCCTGAGATTATTAAATAAAGGTGGAATCACTTGAGCTTCCCCGCAGAGCTCCCACCAAGGGCAGCAAATGAAGGTGAAACCAGCAGGACTTAGGAGTGCAGCACTGTTTAATGTGTCCTGAAAACAACACTTAGCCAGCTAGACTGCATCAGGGTGTCAGGGGGAAGGTCCTGGCTGGAAGGGACACATTGAGCACAGCCATGTCTCCCTGGCACTCGGTCACTGAGGCATTAATACCACAGGATGACAGGGGAACTGGGAGTTGATCCACAGCCACCACCACATCCACTGGGAGCTGGGGGAGAAACACCTCTGCGTGCAATCATGAGCAACTCAGCAAACATGAAACACGCCAGGAAGAGAGAAAAGTGGAGTCACGACTTGAGATGCAATGAGCTCCCACCCAAGACTGGTGCTGGCACAGGGGTGGCTGTGTCTTTCTGGGAGCACAGAGCTCTGACACCCCGGGAGAAGCAACATGCTGGGAGCCCTCCAGAATGGGAGGGGTCTGTAACAAGGTTCTGCAGCATCTCTGCATCCCCACCAATAAACTCTTCACCCCAAAGGAAGCATGCACCTGCAGCCCCAAGACACGTTGTGCTTGAGGCAGGATCAAGGGCACAAGGCCAGGTGGGCCCCAGCAGCAGCCACAAAACCCATGTGAGGCCACAGCATGCAAAGCCTCTGAAAGCAGAGCTCTTGTCATCCTCATGGAGATGCTTCAAGAGGAACGTGGCAACTCCTTTTCTTAATAACTATATATAGGGAAAGCTCTGCTAGGTGACAAGCGGTGAGAGGCTGGAACAGAGGCAGCCTCTTGCCTGCAAGGATTCAGATAATTGAGCAAAGAATAGCCAGTGATGAGTCTATTTTGGACTCATCATGCTGCTGCTGGAGCGTTCAGTGAGGAGGCAAAGCCATTTGTTACCTCCTCTCCATGAAGTGCAAATTCAATAGAGTTCCCTGCCTGCAGCTACACTGATCCCAAACCCCACAGAGCCCACAGCTGCCAGCAGCACCTCAAGCACTGCCAGGTTCACACTGACCTGGTGGCAAAGGGCTACTTCCTCTCCTTAGTCCCCTCACCACAGACCCCAACACCACCTGGTGCTGCCCAGGGGACAGTGCCCTCAGCATGGTGCTGACATCCCTGGCAGGGCTAGGATGCAGGAGCTCACATAGCCAGGTACTAGTCAAGGTGATTGTTGCAACCTGGAAGCAGGCTCAGAGGAAAAAGCCTGCCTTATTCCATTCTGGGACCCTTCCCAGAGCATTCCAATGCCTCTCACCCCAAACCATCCTGCCAACAGCTGGATTTGGACTCACACCCCACCCACAACCCCTGTGCACCAGGAGCTGCCAGGCCAGCACTCACCTGTTCGTGGTACTCGATGCCCATACTGAGCGTGTTAATGAGAATGGCCACCATGATCCCACGGCCGAAATACTTGCTGTCCACGATCTTCCGGAAGGTCTCACACACCACGTGCCAGAAGGCCAGCACCAGGTGGGCTCTCCTGGCCCGGGTTCTGCCCCTTTGTGGGTCCCTCTGGTCGCTGTAGTGGGCATCCTGTGTGAACTCATACATGCCCTCGCTGTCTGAGTTGGCCGTCTCGTTGTCCGACAGCTCGGCCTCGCCTGCCAGCACCGTGAGGCAGTAAGGGCAGCTCTCGGGGCTGCAGGAGCCACCATCCAGCTTGGTGCAAGGGCTGGAGATCTTGCAAGAGCTTTGGCAGGGACCTGAAATGCCAGCAGAGCAGGAAAAGGGCAGCTTGTCAGCTGGGACAGGGGGCTGCAGGCAGCAACCCCACTCCCTGTTAGCACCAAGCCTTTGCTGCGGACATGACAGGCACTTTCTAATGGGAAACGGGCTTCTGCTGGGTGAAAACATCAGCTCCCCAAGTGTCTCCTCTCTGTTTATGAAGCTCTCTCTGCTGTCCCCAGACAAATACCACCCCAGCCATGGAGCCTGAGCACACCTCATTACATCTCTAGCCATTACAGGAAGGAGGAAGCAATCGGTTCCCTTGGTCCTGGCATGCTCCTGGCTTTAATTATCAGCTTTCTTTCCTGTTCCCTCTGCTGATGCTTCAAAACCACTAGCTTTCCTCTCCACAGGCTGGCCTCAGTGGCAGCTGCCAGGTGTCTCCTGGGTGAAATACCAGCAGGATATTCCCCAAAATTCTCACTAGCTGGCTGAGAGGAGAGAGGCAATACATGTGCCTGACTCCTGCACAGCAGCACCCAGCAGTGAGAATGCAAACCCTGTGCTAAACCAACTCAGAGCCCAGTTCTGTGTGTTCAGTCTCTGGGCAGTGCTGGGCTGGGGGCAAGATTTGGTCTCTTCCCTGCACAGCTCCTGGCTGGAAAGGTCAATGACATTGCAGTGGGGTGGAAAAGGCACTGACTGCTTGGGAAAGCTTTGCCAGAAACACTTCTTGGACCTGAGAGTGTTTGGACTAGACTGGCCTGAACTCCCAAATTTCAGGATGTAGAGGGGAAAAGAAAATCTTGCAGTGAAAATAGGAAACCCCTGATCCAAGAAAGATGCATTCAGCGTCTGACTCTTACAGGTTTCCTGAGCAAATCACAGATTTTTAATACTTGGCACCTGTGATTGCCCTTGAGCACTCACACAAAGCAGACACTCAATCTCCCTGAGCCTTGTGTCCCAAAGGAGCAGAGCTATGCAGTGCTCAGGGGTGTGATAGGACTCAGATCTGGAAGGTGTCCATCTGCAAGCTCTAGCTCATTTTGGGAGTAGAGGATTTGGGAAGTGTTCCCTTTAAATGGTTTGAGAGTGGAGGGAAATCATGGAATTTTGTCCTAACATTTAATTTAAACCCACCCTCTGCAAAGTTTAAAGCCATTCCCAACTTCCTGTCACTACACGATCTTGTAAAAGTCCCTCTCTCCAGCTCTCTTGTACTTGTCTAACCTACAAGATTGAGACTGCAAAAGGAAGTTGATCCACTGAAAACCCTCATATCCCTTGGATTATTGCAGGTATGAAGCCTGGGAGGTTGAAACCTCTCTCCTAAATTTGGCTATAAGAGGCATTAGGTAGGTCAGGAAAATTCCTGTTCATCTCACCTGGGAAGCCATCGCCTTTCTCTGTAACGTGGACTGAAAAGAACCCTGCAAAAATTCAGAGAGAGAAAAAAATTAGGACAAAAAATTGTATTTCTGGAAAGCAGCCCCAGATGTAGATCCAACCCCAGCTCACCTGCACTCTGTGTCTCCAGCAGCTTGTGCATGGTGCTGTACGGCCCGGGCGGGATGTTGAGGCTCGTCAAGGTGCTGCTCCCAGCACCCACCGCCGCCTCCCCCAGATTCTTCTCTTTCAGCACCTCATGGGAGGTGCTGGAGTGCACTGTGGGGTACACCTTGCTGCCCACCATGCTCTTGGGGATCCCTTCGGGGCTCGGCAAGCCGAGGCTTGGCTGTGTCAGGGACGAGCGGCAGCGCACCGGCTCAAAGTGGCAGTCGGCGTGGTAGATGCTGTGCACGGACTCGGTGTTGCTGGGAGAGGCACTGGGGGCCCCCAGGGAGTTGGGTGCCGAGGGAGGCAGCATCAGCCGGCTGGTGCCGTTGTGCAGCGAGCTGGTCTCCACGTCGCTGATCTCCGGGCTGGCGCGGGGCGCTCGCAGGCTCCCGTTGCCCAGGTGGTAGTGGTGGTGGTGGTGGTGGTGGTGGTGGATCAGGTGGTGCACGGACGATCTCTTCCTGCTCCGGCGCTTCCTGGCGCGCCGCTCGGCCCCGGCCTTGCTGGTGGGGCTGCTGAGGAAGCCCATCTTCACGCCTGCTGCCCTGTAGGCCTTCACCAGCTGCTTGCTGCCTTTCCTGGCAATGTAAACCAGGTACTTGAGCAGCTCGTCATAGCAGCTGCCTGGCTCTGAGAAACTGGCGAGGGTGCTGGCGTTGGACAGGTAGCGCACGCGCTGCTCCTTCATCAGCTGGCTCTCGCGCTGCTTTGTCTCGGAGAACTGCGTCGCTATCACCACCAGGCACAGGTTGATCATGAAGAAGGAGCCCACCTAAGGGGACAAGGGACATCAGCCACCTCAGTGTGGCCGTGGCACCCCGCAGACCTGCAGGGCATGATGAGTGGGGGGCAAACCCCAGCCAACCCCACTGTGTGTCAGCAGGGACCACTGGCCAGGCTGACTCAGCCCCCCAAGCTCACACCCCAGAGACTCCCACGCCAGCCCTCTGTGGAAGACGTCAGAGACCAAAGATGAGAGAAGATTATTTTGACAAAAATCTCTTGCGCTTTTAAGACGGTGTTTTTCTCTCTGCACAGACAGCAGTTGTAATTATCACAATTAGTGGCATTATGATGAATGCACTGAGCCTTCCTGATAGGAGCATTTTTCTCTGCCAGTGTGTGGGCAGCTTGAGAGCAGATCCCTTCCCCGCTAACGGGATTTGCGGGTGACTGTTACGCAAGGGCATCAGCAGCCTGTACCCACAGCTTGGAGATTTTCTTTCCAACCAGGGTTTCATGAGGTTGTCTTCTGCAGAGCCCAGCCTGGATCACAGGGAATTACTGACGTGCTAGCACTGCTAACGTTACTCGCACGGCATCTGGAAAAGTACTGCTTGCTCTTCCTCTTCATCATCTTGGGGAGGCTGAGAGCAAGGGTTTGTTTCCCTCTTGGGGAAGCCAACAGGTAAAAACAGCATCAGGGACTAAACAACCATCTACTTTCTTGTCAGGGTTTGAGTCCTGGTTTGATGAGGAGCAGAAATTCCACCCCCAATAATACTGACAACGTGCAGCTATTTTTCTGGACTTAGACCAATTGTGTAGCAAGACAAGGACTCATCTTACTTAGCTACATCTAAGTGAGGCGCCTAATTATCCTTTAGAGTCAAGAGAGAAATAGGCACATCAAGTCTGCAATGCATCTAATTTATTTTGGATGTCTACCTTCAGATGAGATGAATCACCCCCTTAAAGCACCTATTTTTCTCCCTTGACGATAAAGGGAGTCTAGACAACGAGCTCAGCCAGTCACTGTAGACAATTCTGCTTGCATAGATGAAGCCCATCATGGAGCCAACCCCACAGAAACTCTTTGTTGGCTCCTTTGTGGGTGGTCTCAGATGATGCTATGAAGTGTGGGTGGGCTGTGGGCAGTAATCTCTTCCGTCCTTTCTTAACGTGCTCTCTGAAGTTTGGGACTATTTTCCTGAAACATCCCCACTGCACCAAGGACCCAGCCAGATGGGTTCTTCAATGTGGAGGAATTCTTGGGCAGCCTCTTTCCTTTCTGGCACTCAAAAACTGATCAGGTGAAATCTGCCTACTTTAAAAACTTAAATTCAAGGTGGTAAGCAAGAGAGAGAAGCCTGGAGCACAAGGAGAGAAGTAGTAGAAGCTGCAGCAACAACAGAAGTCTATCTACCACTGCTT
The DNA here is from genome assembly GCA_013399455.1 of Anthoscopus minutus. NCBI lineage: Eukaryota > Metazoa > Chordata > Aves > Passeriformes > Paridae > Anthoscopus > Anthoscopus minutus. The sequence continues at coordinate 427,286 of VWYI01008733.1, read as the reverse complement.
GACCATGTCTTTCTTTCCTTCCTCATGTTTGCAGCAAAATTCAGCTGCAGCACAATTCCATAGGGAAGCTGCATTTCTCCCAGCAGGCTGGTTGCTACTTCAGCTTTTATATTCACTACATCCTCTGCCCTGTTCCTCTAGGTGACTCCACACTGCTTTCTCCAAATTCCAGGAGGACCCCCCCTGCTCCTCTAAGGCCACTCACAATGATCAGGAGGATGAAGTAGATGAAGTTGTAGAAGGAGTGTGCATCCATGACAAAGTACATGATGTCCACCCAGCCTTCCAGCGTGATGACCTGGTGGAGACAGGAAGGGAAAATAAACTCCTCAAGGCTCAGTTACAACAAAGTGCACAGGCAATGTTTCTTCTGGCTGGGTGATGACTGACACCCCATAGTAGGTCTTGGTACAGTACAAGATGCTGAGAAGCCAACTCCTGCACCTCCCAATGCCAACAGCCACATTACCAGCTGCCCAGACTGAATCCAGCCCCCTTCCAGCTGGCCTTAAGGGCCACTTCACTGCATTTTGCAGAGAGAAGAGCAGTCTCTAGGCTCTGCTCCACAGCAGCAGCATCAGACTGCACACCCACAGGGTTTTCTCCGTACATGTGAGGCATTGTATTGTATCCCTACCACTATGAGCACCTGTGCACTACTATGTAAGTGCTCACTAGTGCAAAACAGCCCCGAGGAGTGCAATTACACAGCCCCTGGGAACATGCTGGTGGGCAGGACCTGCTGTTTGTCCACCTTGTGACAGCTGACAGACAGGGCTCACCTGAAATATCGCAATCCAGGCATAGCCAATGTTATCAAAGTTGATGGCTCCCTTGAAGGGGTTGTGCTCCCCAGCAGAGCAGTTGGTGTAGTACTGGTTCCAGTTCACACAAGATGTGTTGGTGGTGTCATTGTAGGAGTAATAATCCAGGGTGCACTCCAGACCCTCCTCCCTTCGCGTGGGGATGCTCCGACAGTAGCGCATCCCGTTCTCCCGGGGCTGGGAGCAGATGAAGGGATTTTCATCTTCGTTCTCTGTCTGGTAGTACCGCTCCAAATCCACCGTGTAGGGGCTGAAAGAGACAGGGCTGGGGTTTGCACACTGATTGCAGGCAGCCAGGTCAGGAGATAGCTGTAACAGCACAGTCTGATATCGGCTTTGCTGGATCTTAAAGCTCTTTTTAAAAGAAGGAATCGACTTGGATTTACTGCAGCCCCACGGGGTGAGCTGATGTCCTTAACTGGGCTGTGAGAAACTGAGGCAGTGCACTCAGCCCCTTGGTAATCCCTCTGATGGCATCTGGAAAAGTTACTACCTCTGGAAGCTCTCTGGCTTTGACTTTAGGAGACTAAGAGAGGGATTCAGTGTGACAGGGCTTCTTTGAAATGTCCTTGCTGCAGTAAGATGGAAATCAGTCATTTTAAGGTCCTGTGTGTCCTGTCCTCCTGGAGATACTGAGAATTGTTGAGGGAGACTCTATGTACAAGGACCTCCCAAGATTCCTAAAATTCAGAGGCAGGGCCTTCATCTGCATTTTACCGTGTTAGTTCAGCCCACAGATAAGCTCTAAATTCCCTCTGAGGGTGGCCTTACCACAGGAAACCAGGCAAAAATACTCTTCAAGGAGATGAAACAACTCATGGCCACTCAGAAACTGGCTCCTTGCTCTGCACACACTATCTCCTTAATGCTGCCAGGACTCCCACTAAAGCTTGCAAAGATATTTTTAAGCCTAGTTCAGCCCGGTTAATTCCTGCAGAATTGCCTGTAATACCCTTCAAAGCCTATCTAAACCCCTGGAATTCTGGCTCAATTAAACAACACCCAAACCTGTGGCTCTATTGGATTTACTCGGTGGTGAAGCTTTCCCCCTGCTCTGCTGACATCTACTCAATAGGGATGTGTCCTGGTAATGACATTTCCAGTCACCCTGTGAGGGCATGACCTGCAAGAGGAGTGGGAGTTGATTAGGAGGTGGGTGGGAGAGGTTGGAAGGTGCCTCATGCCAGCCTGGCCACAGCAGCAGCAGCAAACATGGTCCTGCTGGGTACAGGAAAGAAGCTTTGGGCTTGGAGGATTCCTCCATCCAGGTGTGAATCCAGCCAGATCCAGCCTGGGGAGTCAGCAATGCACTGAAAGGTGATGGGAGTGGCAGAACTTGGCAGAACCATCAAGGATTTGCAGTCACCTACCTTTCTCCAAGCATTTGAAGGGATGGAGGCGGTGGAAAAAAGCAGGTAGGTAGAACAGGCATGGAAACCCTGAAAGAGGATGGCAGCTACCAGGTATTTCAACCACTGTGCAAACAGTGCTACATCAGGCCAGAAAACTGATCACAACAGTTATTTTGGCCTTAAAATTCAGAGATCTGTGAAAATGAATACTTTGGGATAGGGATTATCTCTTGCTCTGAGGCTGAAAATTATCTAGTTTCAAAAATGCACAGTAGTTCCATTATCTTTTCCTCAGGTTTAGGTGGGACTACAAAAGTTGTGGCAATAAACACCACCAGCCACTGGAGGGGATTCAAACCTGGGCCTCTCCACACAGAAAAGGTCACACATAAATGATATGCTGAATTTAATAAGCCTGAACTCCCATTCTCAGAGGGTTTTTTCGGAGGCTTTTAGCAATCAGAGAGGTTCCCAAGAGCCAGCTGAGAGTTAAAGACAGCCTGCAAATGAAAATGGCAAATTGTCACAGCTCACTCTGCTCCCACTGCGTGTGCCCAAGCAGGAGTGACGGTGGCATTTAGGATAGGGAGCATTTACAGGAGAGAAGGGCATTATTAGAGAGACATTGGAGGGACAGCCTCCCCTGACAGGGGAGACACTGGTGCTGCCCACACAGACTCACATGCTGAAGTTCTCAGGGAGGAAGCAGCGGTTCCTGAGCAAACCTGCCCACAGCTGGACTCCCACAATGCCAAAGATGAAGAAGACAAAGAAGCAGAGGAGGAGGACGTTCCCCAGCATGGGCAGCGTGTCCAAAAGCAGCGTCACCAGGATGCGCATACCTGAGGCAAAGGGGAAAAGTTCACCTTGAATTTTCTTGTTCCAGCAACGTCCTCCTGACCTTTTTCTTTCCACTGATACTTTTCCACCTATATTTTCTCATGTTCTTTTCCTTCTATCCTCATCACCCACGTGTGGCTTGTGAACAGTCACAGCTTCCCATCCCCTTTGGCTTCCCCCCAGAAGATTCTGGAACACCTCCCTTCATTCATGCCTTGCTCCTGGACACCAGACCTACCTTCCCTGCTCCTCAAGTCCTCTTCTCTGAAGTTTTCTAGCAATTATGTTTCCCTTCTTCCCTCAGATTAAACTCTGACATTCTCCTTTGCTCAATCGTATTTCTTTCTCCCCTCAGTATATTTCAAAATTCCCTTCCCTTCCTATTTCCCCTCATCTACCCTAAATGCCCTCTCTTCCTTAAAATACAGGACTCTCTCTGGCAGTTAATTCTCACAAGTTCAGGAACAGCTAGTTCTGTAACAAAAACAAATTGATGGTGACTTCAACTTGACATTTACACACAAAAAATTGATTTCATCTGACATCTGTGTAATATTCTGCTCATCTCTCACCCTCCTTCTTTCCCCATGTTCTGCATTCTCTCACTTGCTTATATTGACTTTTATATAAAGAAAGCTTTACTGTTGCACCCTTTACTTTGATACTTCAGGAAGACTTTTTTCTTTTATCCTGATGCTGTCACCTCCTCTTTCAGGGTTTTTCTTCTACTCCTTTACCGAGGAGTAAGCACCTTGCATCAACTCCTAATTAACTAAAATTACTTTCTGTGATTATTGCATTGATCATCATACAAAGCTCATTTTTTATTTTTCCCACCTTGTATTTCTATCCCACTGTAACTACGTTGCAGAAAAGACAAATTACCCAGGATTTCAAAACACATTAAGTGAATTACATCTCCAGTTGACAATGGTGGATAAACTCAGCTGTCCACCAGTTCAGCAGTGAGGATAACAAAAAAAAAAACCAAACATTGCAAACAGGATTCTGAAGCTTCTGTAATGATTGAAACATCAGCAGAAAAGCCAGATTAAGTTCAAGAGTCGGGAGCAGGAAAATAAATAGATCCCAGGCAATTCCAGCATCAGCAGAGAGAACTGAAGCTGATTAGTTCTCATCTAGGCATTGGGCCAGTTCAGAGAGGGAAGTGCAGACTTGGATTTAATTTGGCTAAAACAGTACTGGATTTGATGACCAGGATTGTAGGACCAGGAAAAGGATGCTCCTGATGCAGTTGTACTTACACTTAACACAGCTGATCCATGCAGCATCTGGGAGGGACAGTGCTCAGTGTGTCTCATGGAGCACTGGGATTTGCCCACAATGGGGCAGAGGGAGGGTCTGTGATGGCCAGTGCCATGTGGGGCTGGGCTGCCATGCCCAGCAATGCCATCCACTGCTGCTTAAAGCAGGGCTGAGATCCCTGTCCATGACCTGATACACCTGGACTGAAGAGCCACTGCCTATCCCATCCCAGTCTGCTTTGGACATGCTGGGGGTTTGGGCTGTATGGACCAGCTCTGGGGTCCTCAGCACCTCCCAGGGGGCTATCTCCAGGCACAACAAGACTTCCTCACCCCAATTTCTCCAGGGAAGGATGGAGTATCCCAGGGAGGTGGGAGCAGCATGGCTCAGACTGTACTGCCTGGCAAAGGCTCTTGGCTCAGTCAACCCCTATCACCTGCAGCCCTTTAGCAGCTTCCTCACACCCTCTTCAGAAGAAAAAGGAAGGTGTCTGAAGACAGTCCTGGACTCATCTCTGATGCCTCAGGTGTCAAAAGGAACCAAGACAGTGGCAGCAGGACCCAGCACTGCCAGGCTTGGGCAAATGTTTGAGCTGCGATGGAAGATCAAAGCATCTGGGTTTGCCCTTCCATCTTTGGGGCGTGGATCCAGACAGCTGGCCCCAACAGGGAGGAATAAGGATCTGACTTACTGGGGACCCTGTTGATGGCCCTGAGCGGCCGCAGGACTCGGACGGTGCGGACGGCGGAGAAGCTGACGTTCTGCAGGTCCAGGGAATACTCCAGCATCCTGAGAAAGACACAAAAACACAGAGGAGTGTCATGGATGCAGTGGAGAAATGTTAGATTATCAAACATTATAAAGCAAACATCAAATGCCAACCAGTCACTGAGGGACTTGTTACTGCATCTCTCCCATCAGGAAAGTTTGCCAGAAGAATTAATTAAGGCTTGTTTGCGTGTCAGGATAAAGTCAATGAGGAGGAATGTGATACACCAGCTCACACAAGCACAGATTTCTCTCTCTCTCTTCTGCTTTGGTTGCTGTTTTTGCGCAGGGCCAGGCAGAAGCTTCTGAAAATCCCTGCACACTCCAGAGAGGAAATTCCCAGGCATAGCCCTGTTTTTATCAATTTTATGGATACTGTAATGAATCTGAGTTTGTTGTGTTAAGCACCACCCCAGTCCTGAAAGGGAGAACATCTGGTGCAGACCATAGGAGATGAGCAGCACAGGCCTCTGAGCTCTGCTTCCTCTGTCCAGCAGAGACCTTGGCAGGTGGGACCAAAACTGATGACACTTGCAGATAAAAAATGGGGCCAGCGTGGACCTAGGAACCTCCCAGTGCTCCCACTGTCTGACAGGGTTATTTCCCAGCTCAGGACATAGAGTAGCAACATTCACTAGGACTTAGTCTTAGGATGCTCCTGGATGCTGCAAGTCTCTGGGATGCCTCAGCACTTCTCACTCTCCTCATGGCAGCTTTGCTCAAGCACAACAGAGTCATCAGTCACAGCACCTCCAGGACTTTGCTCTCTGGCTGTGGGAAGATCCAAGAGCTCTGCCCAGAACATTCTTGAAGAGGCAGAGCCAGGCAAAGGTAAGACAACCCCAAGGCTCCCTGGACAGTCAGGCTCCCACTGCCACAGGCAACCAAGCATACCAATCTCTTCTGGAAATTACCAAGTTCCATCTCCAAACAAGCTGGGTGGTTCTCTCCCTCCAACTCTGATGGCTAGAAGCCCAACTTCCAGCCTGAATTTATTCAGGACAAGCTCATATCCACTTGTTCTTATGGCACGGTCTTTAAAGTAGCTTCTCTAGGTGTTACTTGTCCCTGATGTTTACCTGCCCATGTATTTACAGAGGACAAAGCACATCTCCTCTCAGCCTTATTTTGCAAAGTCAAACAAATCAAGTTCTTCCAGCCCCATCTCACAGACAGGCTCTCTGCTCTTCTGCCACACCTTCCTCCATGCTTGCCCCAGTCTGAATTAATCTCACCTGATGAGGCATCAAGTTTCTGGAGGAGGTTTTAGTCACTCCTTGCACCAAGGCATCAGTGCTGTCCCTTTCCTCCCTGCTGGAAATCCTGCAGGATCCATCAATGCTGTGCTGGGTTTGCCATGACTGCAGCACACTGGAGACTTCTGTTCTTGCTGTGATCAGCCAAACCCACTCTCCTCCCTCCTGGCCTCCAGCAGGTGAGGGGTGCCCCAGGGTGGAGAAGGCTTCCCTTCCAGCCCCCAAATAAACAACTCCATGTTCAGTGCAGTGAGGCTTTACCTGATAGGCTCTAATGACAATGATGATGATCAAACCATATCTAAGACCAAAATAACCTCAACATATTCCTCTCTGCTTAGCTGACCTCCACAGCAATGGGACAGTCCCAGGAGATGGAGGCTGGACAGGCAGATGTGGATACTATGAATTTGCTCTTAGTCACTGACCAGAAAAGAAGGCAGTGTGTTCCCAAAATCCCACCTGACCTGGGGGTAGAAAACCTTCCTCAGTACACAGGATTGTGTGCATTGCCCCTGCATCGGGCAAGCTTTGGCTAAGGTGAGGAGAGGGGCAGTGGTTTCCCTGGCTTTCACTGCCTCAAGTTTCACTCGCTGTTCAAAAAGATTTCTGTGTGGTTAGCAATATTCAGGTAAAAACCCCGTATCAAACATACAGCTTTTCTTTCATCCATTATTAAAACAGAGGCTGCCGGCAAAATTCAGAGCAGCACGTGGTTACATGCACCAAGACAAATCATTTTCTGATTAATGACAGCTCCAGACACACTTCTAGAGAAGTGAGTGCTTGTAAGCTGCAAAGGATGTGCTGTAAAATGCATTTTGATTTAACTTATTAAAGAACAATTATAATGCCAAATTTAAAGGAACAAGCTGAACAACAACCCAGAGGCTTGAGAAAACACTTGAGCACCAAGACCAAGAGCAAGAAGGTGGTGTCCTGTGTTGCTGGACACAGCTACCAGAACTGGTGTCACAGCACTGCCAAGCTCAGACCCAGACAAAGACTACAGGGTCCACACCTTGCTGGTAACCAACAGCTCGAGTGCCTTGAGAGAACTCAGAGAAAAAACGTCAGTGAAGCTCAGTCACTAAAGGGCAAGTCCAGTGAGAACACCACCAGTCCCCACCTCTAAGGTCACTTCCCAAGGCAAGGGAAAGCACAGGAAGAATCAATCCCCATCCCTGGCAAGGGAAGATACTCAGGGAGAGCAAATGTCAGGTTGTCACCAGCTGGTGAGGTGACAGGTACATTTACCAGCATATACAGCATTTATGCATTGGAAATCTGCAGTGTAAAAGGCTCCTGATGAAGCTTCAATTCAAATGTCATCTCTGCTCAGAGGGGAAGGCATGATGCCTGTCAGCACTGCTGCCACCACCCTGGTGCCCAGCCAAGTTAAAAGCTCAGAGAGAAACTCAGCATTAAATAGGATGGATTCACAGCTCGTCAGGGTGATCAGCAACCCCCGATCACTGGAGTTATTCAGAAGGAAAGCAGAAATATTTAGGACTTTCTAAGAATAAAAGTGGAGCATCTGCAAAGCCAGACGTACAATGCACTGCTGGTGGGAGGCAGAGAGGGAGCTGATGCAAACCTTTGGCAAATGCTTCTCCAAGCAGGAAAACTCCCAGAGCTCAGCTGACAGGCAACAGGGATGGCTCAGGATAGACCAGGCAGGTGAAACTCATTCCTATTCCACCTGGAGACGCTGAGTTGGAGCATGCTGGGGTTTCTGCTATGTAAAACCCCACACACTGGGCAGGATTCCCTGAGTGCAGTGCCAGGCAGCAAACCCTGAGGCAAAGAGGCTTTCAGAGGTGGTGCTCAGAGCATCACAGGAAGTGTTGGAGGGGCTCTGCTTACCCAGAGCACAGAAATTCCAGCGATGTCCTTCCCACACCTAGCCAGCATTGCTTCCCTGAAGCACCCTGCTCTCAGCCCTGACTCCGTTCCCATCACCAGGATCACTCCAGCTCAGGAAGCAGAAGATGTGAAAGCCCAGCAGAGCCACACAGAGAGTTTCTGCTGAGGGCTTTTTCCAAGGAGAGCTTGAACTCTCCCCTTTCACAACTGTGCGCTGGGGATGCTGCACAAGCAGGAGATGTGACCAAGGTTACTTGAGGAACCAGCAGCAAAGCAGCAGTGGCTGCAGGCAGGGCTACCCCAAGAGCTGCCCACCCCCTGCACACTCAGAGCCCTGCACTGTTGGGCAGAGATAGACTGAGATTTATTCAGTGTTAAAAAGCTTCCAAAACTGGGCATATAGACACCCTTTATCTACAAAGCACAGCCATCAGTGGGTGATATTAAGCCATCCGTGCTGGAAAAGACAAGGGGAAATTATTTAGGCAGTGTTGTATCTTCAGAAAGCTGGAATGAAATTTCCCCTGGCTCTTGCCAGCTTGGCTGTGCTCTGCTTTCACTCAGTGGTTGCATTTGGAGCCTTGCAAGTCTCACCGCATTCGTGGGTGTTGCTTAATTTTAAAAATACTCATTTCAATCAAGCTGAATAGAAGAAAAAGAATAGCACACAGAGAGCATGAACCCTGCAGCCTGCTGGATCTGGCTGCACCATGTGTCCCAGCCAGGACACTTGACTAATGAGGCTTTTGAAGCAGCAGCAAGTTCAGCTGAAGAACTGAAAGAAACTAAAGAATTACCTTTTTAAAAGTGCTGAAACTTAAAACAGAACTCCAAGCTTTTCACAGGTGGATTTGAGTCAGCTCAGCTGTGAGGGAGACTGCTGAGGGCTTTCTTTTGCCCAGCAGGTCTCTGTGAGTCAGGGATGCAGCTTGTTCAGGATGCTCTGCTCTGAAGGCTGTGGGAAGGCAGCATGGAGCACAGAGCATCCACAGCCAAGGATTTCATCTGTGCCCAGGTCTTGGCTACCCTTTATCCACCCAAAAGTAACTTTAAACATCAAATTGCACAGCTCAGCCCCAGATATCAAGTTCGTGGATGTTCATGACGAGTATTGGCTTGATGCTGTTCTGGCACTTCTGCTCAGAGCACAAAGCACCTAATTTGGGATTAGTCAGGACACAGTGGGGCCACAGAGGAGACTCCCAGTTTCCAGGACACTGATATCCATCCTGGAAAGCCCAGGAGAGGCCCAAGCTCCTGGGAGCAGGTTTGGTGCAGCTGTCCCTGCGGCCCAGAGGGGCTGTGGCTGTGGCTGTGGCTGTGGCAGTGACTGCACATTGGGTAATTGCATGTGCAAATCAGCCTCTTACACGGGCAATTACACCCCAGGGCTCGCCTGGGGTGCCAGGCAGCACAAGGGCTCTGCTGCCATGTCCTCACGTGCTGCTGCTCGGGTCAGACAGCAGAGGCAGAGGGGATGAAAAAGCAACATCCATCCTGCCTCCCTGTTAGTTTTGTTTTTAAGGGATGAAGAGACAAATATATGGGGGAAGAACAGCCTTTGCAGTAGGAGGCTGCAGTAGGGGCTGTTGCAGACAGTCCCACACCAGCTTTTTCTTCCCTGTGTCTGAACCAAAGAGCTGAAACAGCCCCTTGATCAGCCCTGTACAGCTAAAATGCCCTTCAGAGGAGCCCTGCCTGCCTGGGCAGCGATCTGGCACTCTGGGGTGAAAGCCACACGCTGGAACCCAGAGCACTCAGCAGGAATCTTGCTCTGGCTGCTGCAGCCATGGCACCACAGCTCCCTGCAGAGACCTGCCTGGCACCACAGCCCTCCTTCCAATGTCTGAGCTAAAGAGCTTCTCAGACCCCATCCAGATTTAGACGGAGCAGGGATGGAATGGGGGCTGTGGCATCCCTTTCTCTCCTGTCACTTACGAACACAACAGGGCTTCCTGCAGCCTGTTTTATCCCTAAAAATCAGCACTCAAAACCAGAAGGGAGGAAGACATCCTTAAGATTATGTATGAAGGCTTTGGTGGAGCTCACTGTTTAATACAGCCTTCAACAGAGAGAGGAAAAAAATCATAACAAACATTAGAAATGTTCAGGAAGCAAAGCGAGAAAGAAGTGGTGTCTGTTCCTGAATTAAGTAGCCTGCCAACCACCTCCAGCCCCAGTTCCTCTTCAATCGTAAGCAAAATATTCCAGAAGTGTTTAACTTTCCTACAAAGTCTTTGAAGAGGCTCGTTACCATTACAATGAGCAAAGCACAAACAGGGCTCCTCAGTCTTGGCCAAACAACTGACTGAGCCTGGAGTAACCACAGACCCAGACAGCTCAAACAGGGGATGATGCACAGCCCTGCTTGGTGGGGAGCAGAACATGGGCACAGGAAGGCAGAGAGGAACCCCATGTGTTCTTACAGCTCCAAATTATCCCCTGGTGTAAAGCTCTCTCACAGGAAAACAATAAACCATTAGGGATTTTTGTTGTTTTGAGGTTAGAATCAAAGAACAGAATCATAAAATCTCCTGAGCTGGAAGGGAACCACAAAGATCAAAGCCTAGCTCCTGGCCCCACACAGGATAACTCCAGAATCACACCATGAGGCTCTTTGATGGGGATGACTTAAAGGCCATTTCAATCTACATGGATGCAGTGGTTCATGGAAGTCCTTATGTGAACAAAGCCAGAACAAGCTGTGCTCCTGCAAGCTGCTGGGACTGCACAAAGCGTGGGGCTCGGGCTGTGTGCAGCTGAGCAGAAGGGAGAGCTCACTCTGTGGCTACCCTCTGCCCACAGACTGAGCAGGGGAGGTGCTCCTGTGCCCTGCTGAGAAGTTAGTGGATGCTAGCTGGGTCCTACAGTGGCCAGGGAGACACAAGTCAGGACACATCTCCATCCCCCAGCTCTGGCTCACCAGCCCAAGCCTCAGTTAGCATTAAACCCAAACCACTTCTGAATATTTTCGGATGCAAACCAGCATCCATCCTCAGTACATCTGTGTCTTATGCTGAGAGATGTCAAAATGATATTGAATCATCTTTAGAGAGCAAGAGCTGCTTGCAATGCCTGTTAACCTTCAAAGTGTTCTCTCGCAAGCAAACTCCCCAAATCCCCTCTTCTAAAAATAATGAAACATAATTATGCCATTCATCACTTTTCTTCCCCTCCCTTTTTCCCCACACAGCTCTGTAACCTACAGCCAAAGCCGTGTTTCCCTAAGCAGGGTTTTGATAATACAGCACTATTCTCATCTCCAGCAAGTTTTACTGTAATTACAAAAATGTGTTGCAGACATTACACACTCTACAATTAGCACTAATTGCATTACATTGTCACAAAGAAGTCATTTACTCTCCATGAGTTCATTAGATTGGTCTGGACAGTTTAACAGAGACGAGAAGCACTTAATGGCATCCCATGGAAGTGGCCAGCAGGAGCAAGGACAGCATCCAAGAGGCTCTCCCAGACCTCCAAGAGGCAGATTTGGGGCAAAAATGCACAAAAAGGCTTCTCCACAATGATAACCTCTGTCAGGTCTAGAAAGTTGTCAGAGAATGGGGAAGAAGAAATGCTTGGGGAAGATGAAAAGTTGGAGCTTTTCGGGGGTGGAGAGAGGAGTGTGGGCTGGAGCCTGTTCTAAATTGGTGGCTGGGAAGTATTCTTATGGATGCTGTGTCCATGGGAGTGAACAGCCCCAGGATGACATGCTTTCCCAACCTGATGCCCCACAGATACAGTTTGCTGCTTCTGCTCTCCCCTGACATCACTTTCTGCAGCCCATGAGAAGGGAAGTGGCAGGGAAAGCAGGAGAGCCAGAGCTCAAGCTCCTGCTGGGTGCTGGGGAGCTCACACTCTGCTGCTGCTGCTTCCCTCCTCCCATGTCTTGCACATCAAGGGCACAGAAGAAATGTGAAGGCAGAAACAGGGTTGCTTCCTTGTGATCACCAGGACCACATGGGAACTTCATTCTCCTCCCCCTGGCATTTCACTGGTTGAGGCCCTTACACCCATAAATACATGACTAGCTTTATCTAGTATCTAATCAGACCCAGCTGGGTTTTGAGGCTTGCCCCTGGTACACACTCTCCAGGGCCCCAGTATGGCTCTGGCCTCTGTCCTGACACCTGCTCAGATGCAGGATTCCTCCACACAGAGTTCAGCTCATCCCTTGCTCTTGTGCTCTGCTGTGAGCACCACGGGCTCACAATAGTAGGGCTCAATGGAGTTTGCCCCATGTGGGAACCAAAGAGCTGCACTAAGGCCTACCTGAGGAATTTCCCACTGTCTGGTTAGGATCTGACCCTGCAGCACTTTTATCCCTTATAGTGTTTTTTACCTATATCTTAGGTCTATTAAGGGCTTGAGCTCTTTATCTTTTTTCTCTGCTACAGCAGTGGCCCATTCCTGCAGCCCCTTTGGCTTTCCCTGGCACTCAGCAGGCTCTCCAGGACTGCAGCAATGCTCTGAGTAGGATGCAGCACTCCAGGATAGATGAGCTAGGATTGGAGGAGAGCACAAGGGCACATAAGGGAGCAGAGAAAGCCAGTGCTGGAGGAGGAGAGGCTCTGCTTTGTATTTAAATCCAGTTCGATCCTTTGCCAGCTGAATTGGTTTTGACAGGGCCCAGATGGGAACAGTTCATGCACATGAAGGAAAGAGCCATCACTTAGTGAGAGACAAAGCCGACCTGGCAGAAGGCATGAGAGGGTCAGGCTGCCATGCTGCAAAAAAACTGCAGCAAAAAATGTCTCTGCATGGTGGGGACAGGGCAGCAGCTGCTGCAGGGGGAGATCTGTGCCATGATGCAGCTCTGCCCAGGAAGGAGATAACTCTCACATAGCAAACACCTGGCCAGGTGCAGCAGAGATTTCTTTGCTTAAGCAAAGAGAAGTGCAATACTTTGGCACAGGAATAAGGATGGTCCCTGCTGGTGTCCCTCTAGAGTGAGGTCCCATCATGGTTGGGTCCCCACAGAAGAACATCAGGGATAAGTCTGGCTCCAAAGGCTTTGCAAGATCAACAGGCAAAGGCAGAACCAGGCTGGGAGAGCAAGGTGGCAGCACCTGGTACAGTGGAGATGGGAACAGCCCAGCATCCATGGCCATGGGATGTCTGACCTCGCTTGGGTTTGGCTCTTCATCACAATTAATTCCAGTATAAGACACAAAAAATGAGAAGAAATAAAGGTGGCTTAGCAAGCTCCAGCCCTTGGACGCTAGTGCTGCTGGTGTCTACAACCCTACCAGACCTGACTGAACCTGTGGCTCCCTCTTGTCCAGCATCCCATCACTGCTGTCCCTTACATTGCTCAGACATTTCAGGAGGAAACCCTGAGCCTTCTCCTAAACTGAGGAGCCAGAGGCTGGTGGAGCTGGAAAGCAGGAGGTTGTGGCTTCCTACAGAAGACAGATTTTTGGGGACAATTACAGCTCCTAGGTCTGAAGCTCACTGCATCTTTTCACCTCTGCAACAATGAATTTTTCAAGCCAAGGATGCACTGGGAGACCTGGCACCTCCATTTTACTTCTCCTAGCTGACTAGCAGAGGCATGGGTCATGTCCCTGTGAGGCCACCAATGGCAAAACTCACTAAGGTATTGCCCCTTGGGCCATGCCAAACCCCTGCCAGGCAAACAAGATGGGAGGGACCTCTGCTTCTTTCCAAGAAAATCTAGTAAATTTGATCCCTAGCTCTATCAAAAGAGGCAAAACTCCACTGTTTTCCCAAAAGTCTTTGGGCTCTTGGGGCAGAGAGGGGAGGCAAGGGCCAGCAAGAGATTCGCATGTCAAAGAAACTCAGCTTGCTGGCCAGTGGCCAAGGACTTTTCATGTGGATTTCCAGCCTCTGCCAGGAGACTCTCAGATGCTGGAAAAGCCTTTAATTCAAACCAGGTGCCTCTGAAAGGAAAACACTCAGAAAGGAAAACTTGATCACTTTCCCTCAAGACAAAAAAAAAAAGGCATAAAAAATGAGGGCAATCGTGCACATTTCAGCAGTGAATGATTCCTCCTGGCACAGCCCTCTGTGCTCCCAACTTCCCACCCCAGCCATGGAAACTGAAACTCGGGTGGGCTGGAGGGAGGAGAGCCAAGCTCAGTGCCCAGCAAAGGAGCCCCAGGGCATGGGCTGATCAAAATCCACCACAAACAACTTTGTCACCTTGCCCTGCTCTGTCCCTGAGCTGAGTATCAACTCTCCCTCAAGCTACTGAGAGCACCAGAGGGGCTCTCTGCAGCTCAGGGGTGATCCCTGCTGGGAAGCTGGGATGGACAACACTGATGGCACTGACACCAGCCAGCCCCCAGCCTTCACTGCTGCAAATCAGCTGCTCCCCCAAACCCAGTGCTTGCCAAGCAGAGCCATAAATAACAACAGAGAACTCAGGAAGAAGGGGAGCTGCCTCCCCAGACCTACCCTGCAATGACGATGAAGAAGTCCAGGCGGTTCCATGTGTCTCCCAGGTAGCATTTCTTCCCAAAAATCCCCAGTGCGATCATTTTGACGATCATTTCCACAGCAAAGAAGGCAAAGATGAAGTCATCAAAGCTCTGCAAAAGAAAGGAAGGGAGGAGGGATGCTCCTGCACACTTGCACCAAGGGAGGGAATTATAAACCAGCAAGGTCTCCTTTTGCATCTCTAAAAGCTAAATCCCTGGGAAGAAGCTGTGCTGAGAACAACCCTGTGTCTTTCCCAGCCCAGATGGTCCAACAGCACCCATAGTGCCAGGACAATGGGACAAGGATATTTTGGGCTCTGCTTTCACTGACCACTAGATGGTTGGCCTCCCCCAAGAACTCCAGGAAAGGCTCGGCTAGGCTGGGGCTGGCAGAGCCTGGCAGGGGCTTTGCCTGACGGCGCTGCGTGTTCTCATCCGAGCACCAAAACCAGCATTTTTCTAGGGCTTGACAGGACAGGCAGTGCAGGCAGAACCTGCCATCCTGGGACACAACACCACCATGGCTGGAGCCAGCTCAGCCCTTCACTCTCCACATCAACCTGAGGCTGCTGCTGAGCTTCCAGCAGCCTCCGTACCTGGAGGATCCTGCAGCGCGGCGAGTCGCAGGCGATGTCCTCGCAGGGGTGGAACATGCCCAGCGTCACACAGTTGAGCAGGATCACCAGCATGCTGACCCTCTCAAACCACCTGCACACACCCGTCAAGGAGGCAACAGACCCAGAGGTGCATCCATGAGAAGCCACAACTGAATTGGAAAAGGTTTTCCTGGTCTTTAAGGCAGGAGCAGACCGGCTTCCCTTCATTAGGCGCTGTCTGGGTTTAAATGTTTAGATACCTGCATGTGTTCTCACAGTGCTGCCATCAGTGGCTACAGCTGATGTGAAAACCACTCTAAAATGGAAGTTGCATGGAAAGAGTGCTGAGTGCTGATGTGATGGATTAAAACATTTAATTAAATGAGCGATATCAACTTTTAGAAAAGAACTAAAAAACCCCACACCATTAATTTCCTTTCCTGGCGTTTTACGGAAAAGCACTTTAACAACATTACAATTTCTATTAACCATGTCACAGCTTATCCCAGGGGTGTTTCCCTGAAGCCACTGCTTGAACTTTCATTCCCAATCCAAATTAAGACTGCCAAAACCATTAATGAACTGCCTAAAAGCCTTTAAGTGAAGCCCAGCAGAGCCCATTCCCTACCCTTCCTCCTGCCTCTCAGAGCAATTTTTAAAGAGCTGAGCAGCTGGGACAGATGTTGGATGCACTTTTGGGGCAGATTAAAGTGTGCTGCTCCAGCACAGCCCCATAGGGATGGTTCAAACCTGGTACCCAATTCCTGCATCCTTCTGAGGGCATTTCCAAGAGCACAGAGATGGGAAATGCAGGCATGGGTTCATTGTGACACTGGGGTTATATTCCAGCCTAGCATGAAAAACACCCTCTCAACTGCCAGAACCCACAGGCAGCAGGGCCATGCTCCTGCCTGAGTGCCAGCAGCAGCTTCTATGCTCCAGGAAAATAAGCATGGCCCCTGTCAGACAAGTTTTCACTGCAACAAAGCAGCGGGTGGTGTTGAGGAGCCCGTGCTGTAGCGTTATCTGCCTGGGGAAGGGGAAGGTGAGGATGAATCAGCAGCTGCCTCGGGCACACGGGGCTGGCACCTGCTGCCACCCATCCTGGGTGAATTCCTGGAAAACCACAGGGGGCTGAGTCACGGTTTGGTTGTTGGCAATCTGGATCTTTTAATCGGGAGGAATGTTTACAGGATATTGGGACAGCCATTCCAACTGTCAGGCTGGGGCTATGGGCTGGGATGTTCAGCCTAAATGTAGCCCTGTGGGGGCAGGCGTGGAGGGCAGCCAGAAGAGGAGGCAGCTACTGAAGGGAATCCCCAGCTTGGGGGGCTGGGAAGATCCTCCAGCAGAACCAGCTGTGTCCAGCAACGAACTGCAAAGCCCTTGGGAACATAAAGAATTTTAAAAGACCCTGTATGATCCCAAAGGAGTGACAGAAGGAATGTCACCTGCATGGGCTGTGCAAGATATGCAGCAGGGAAGCGAGGAGGTCCCAGGACAGCTGGGTTGGTTGGGTCAAAACCTGCAGAGACAGATGGACACGTCCCCAGACAGTCAAAGAGCCATTCAAATTCTTCTGTGGCAGTGGACAAGAGCCTTCACTGGATGTGGATCTCCTCTACACACTCCATCCCAGCTGGGGGTGTTTTTGCCCCAGTGGGCAGCTGCTGATGCAGGCTGGGCACTGGAAACTCCTGGGCAAGCAGAGATGGGCATCAGCTTGGAGCCACTCTGATCTCACCTCCTCCCTGCCCAAGACCCAGCACAGCCCTAATGCTCACCCAGGGCAGCTGAGCAAAGCCTCATGTCCAGCACAGAGGGATGAGCAAGGGCTGAAATGGAAGGGCACAGGATGGCATCAAAAACACCCTCCCTGTCCTTCCCTGGCATGACACAGTCTGAAAAGCCTCAGATGCCCCTCAATACTCATTAGAGTGCTGGCACTGGTACCAGTGACTGACTGCAAGTGGAGGGAAGCCAGGAGAGTGCAGAGCCCCGAGATGCCACAACCTGCCACACCTAGGGCACCAGCTGTGGCCAGCAGGGAGATTTGGGGACCAGCACCACATCTGTACCCCCAAGAGGGTCCCCATGGTGCAGCCAGCAGCCCCCACCTGCCCAAAGACACACTGCCCCAGGCCAGAACCTCCCATGTGGGCACAGCCATGACCTCCTCCATGCTGCCCACCGTGGTGAAGGTCCCCCCATGCTATCCTGTCCCCCCCTCTCAGGGCTGCCCTCCCCACATCCCAGCTTGTCTTGCAGGAACAAATATCCGCAGGCAGGGAAGCAGCCTGGAGAGGGAGGGGGACCTGGGGAGTGGGAGGGGTGTTTATTTGCTGATGGCAGAGGGTTTTTACCCCAAATTTAACTGCAGACCTCTTATCAGCACATTGCTCCCTGAAGCACATACACTTCAGTGCAATATAACACTTTACCCTGATTAAATATTCCCAGGACAGGCACCCCAGCAGTGCCAAGGGCAGTATGTTAATGTGCAGCTGATAGATCAGAAGGTTGGGGGGGGTTGGGGGTTTTTTTCTCTTTTTTTTTTTCCCAGCTGAGTGAAAATTCAAGCTCTTTCTTCTGCTAATGGGATTTTCAGAGGCACACAAAGTGCTGCTGGCTATGGCTTTGTACTGACCCTCCTTTGAGCTGAGAGGCTGACAAAGGGAAACTCTTCAATTAGCAAAAGCAGAAGGTGCTTTTTTGAATGCCTCTCACTGCTGAAGTGCAGGCAGGGAAGGGGCAAAGGAGCTTTGGGGAAGCACCAGAGACAGTGTTGGTCCCTGGCCAGCAGTTCAGGTGAGGAGGACAATACTTGAAAGGAGGGGCAGAGGTGGCATTGTCACCACCCCAGTGTCGAGCTGAGCCCACAGCCCTCACTGCATCAGATAAAAATTTGCTGGGAGCAGAGACGGCCCTCAGGGTCCTGCCTCCTCATCACACCAAGCAGGGTTGATATTTAAAAGAAAAAGGATTAATAATGGGGTTCATGCCCATACAGCAGGTGATCACCCCATCCACCCCACCCCATGGGTGTCAGAAAGTCACCACTTTTAAGGGTAAGCTGCTTCTCCCTGCGTATTCCTAAAAAATCCACATTTTTACCATCAACACGCTCAAGGCAGGCAGCCAAAATCCTCACAGATTCTTTTCAACTAAAAAAAAATCTGTTTCTGCCACACAGAAATTTGAAGTAACACTTCTGTTGTAACCTGACTCTTAAAATTCATAAGACAGAGAGAACAAAAGAAAAAAAGAAGGAAAGTGTCCAGAAGAAATTCACTTGTTACAAAAGGAACCCTTTCACAGAGCAAGAGCCCTCAGCCCCTTCCCACCACTGGAGCTCCCAGTGCCACCTGCCTGTGCTCCACAGCATCTGACCTTTTGTAATTAAGAGTCCTAGATTCAATTAGCCACTACTACACAGCCTAATAAAATTAAAACAGAAAGATATTGCATTATGCTTGCTATGATGTGGTTGCAGAAGTCTGGATCAAATTCAAGAGTGAGTGAATTAAATCGGGATCTGTTGCCTGAGGGCAGCAGTAACCAGGTGATTTGCTCTGTCCAGCGGCATCCCGGGCTCCCTCCGAGGAGCCCAAGCACTTGCACTGTTCCTGGTGGGCTCGTTGGCTTGGGGGTGAGGACAGCAGGCACCTGTGTGCCCCACAGATGGGGGTGCCTTTCCCTGGGGGAAGTGCCACTGTCAGAGCCGAGTACGGAGGGGAGAGTTTGGTGATGCTCTACAGGGACACACACTCCTCTATGGGATTAATATTTATTTCTTCCCTTGTTGCTTTGCCATTCCCAGGTAGTTCCCACTAATTCACCCTCTCCTCCTTCTCTGCATCCCTCTCTCCCTCCTTGGAGCAGCAGCTCCAAGGGCAGGTGCTGCTGTCCTGCCACAGCTGGGCAGTGGGGTGGGACTGTCCCCCGCCAAGCACAGGCAGCGTGATGGGAGCAGGGCTCCGTGGGCAAGGGGGGAACCCTGCAGCACCAGGGGCTGCAGGTTTGTGCCACACAATGAAATTCAACCACAGGAATGCATAAACCCCCCACTGGATGCAGACAGGTGACACTGGGCTCTCTCTGCTGCCTGTTTTTTAGGGCAAGGAGTCGTTTGGAGCCAGGATCATATCCAGGACCGAGTCCCCCACCAGCCCACAGCCATCATTTCTGTGCTAGGAGAAGCCCTCACTCACTGGGACAGCGGCTGGGATCTGACAAATGTGTGGAAAGCGCTGGCAAGGCCTGGAAATTTTTGTGCAAATGTGATGTGAAAATTGGGTTGAAATGACAGCCTTCCCCTGCAGTGTCACCAAGTCCCACCAGCTTAGGAGTGACACCGGGATAAGCTGCAGACGTTAATGAGAGTGGAGTTTTCGGCTTCATTCATATCATCAGCTCCAGAAATAGCCCTTTTGACAGGAGCATAATGGCACTTCCAGGGCCTGGCCTTTGGGGGGTTGGGAGAAGGGAAGGACTAAAATCCTAAAACATTAATTTAGGCTGTTTGCAAGAGAAGTTAAAAGTCCTCCGAATTAATCTGCCTCATAAATGGAAATAATAACCCCTTCCCAGCTTTGCCTCTAACTCCACCAAGCCAACAGGAAAAGGCTCTTCATGTCATGCCCAGTTAAAGGTTATAGAATTCCCATCACAATCCTGGACATTTAGATATTTTTTTTTCCTACCACATTCCTTCGAAAGCAAGACTGGCCTCTGTATTTCAATTTTAGCATTTGCAGGAAGTTTTTCCACCTCTGTGGACACAGCAATGACAGTGAATCCACTTCCCTGACCTGCAGCTGAGCACTGGCAGGGATCTGCCCTCAGGATCATCATGACATGATCTCTACCCTACAGCTTTGCCCTCCCAGATGCTTTTCCTGCATCCTGCTTGTCCCTCGAAGGGACACAAGCACAGGATGAAGCAGGGAAGATGCTGCAGGTTTACAGCCCTTCCTGCAGCATCACAGCACCATGGAAGCAGCAGATGTGCTTTTCCCTGGCAGGATGGAAAAGCCTCAGCAGCACGGCAGCCCTGGCATGCTCATGGCACACATGTGTGATGGAGCACTTGCCTCCTGCCCTGCAGCCTGCAGGGGTTTGTGCCAGGCTGAATTGCCAGGGCATTCCTGGAAAGCAAAGCTGAGAAGCTCCTCCAGAGGGGCTGCACAAAGGGGTTTAAAAATTCAAGCACTGCTCAGAGTGTTTCCATTTCCACCGCGTGACCATCTGCCCCATCCCGGGTCACTGCAGCTGGCAGGCTGAGGACACACTGCCAGGAGCTGGCATGACCCCAGAGAGCCTGGCATATCCCCATCCACAGGATCTGAGCCGGGAAAGAGCCAGGCAGGACCATCCCTGCCTCAGCACTGCTCTGCAGCTCTTCAAAACCACTTCCCTCCCCGCGCAGACAGACCCAGGAGGTTCTTTTAATTTGTGCAGCTTCACAATTAAACCTGGGAAACCAAAACAGGGTGATTATTCATGGCAGCGTTTTTGGAAATGTCATCTCTAATTCATTTTGGCTTGCAGATGTTCAAAGGGATGCACTGCTGGCTGCTTCCCTCTGCCATGGAAGGCAGCACTCTGCTCCCATCCTGGCGGGACCACAGAGCCCCCAGTGGCCCCATAAGACATAAAAGGGACTGTAAAGCCTAAGAGTGGAGGAGAAGGGGGATTTCAGAGAGCAATCATCTTATCATTCTTCTCCCAAGGACTTAGAATCAGCACTGTCAGCTGCAGGCAGAGATGCTCTCCCCTGCCTGTGAGATGCAGCCACCTCTGAAGGGAGAGGTAGGATATGCTCAGCAGTGTGGAGGAGCCCTGTTCAGCCACCCAGGTGATGAGGCAAAGAATGATGCCATATTTAGAGTGAATGAAGAGTGACAAAAAAGGTTGTTTGGTAAAAAAAATAATAAAAATTGAAACCCTGATGAGGTTCTTATTTGTCTTACAGCTTCCGTATTGTTTCCTGGTAACCTTTTAGATTTCTACTTTTTTTCCAGCATCCAAAAGAGTTTAAAATTTTAATGCTTAAAGAGAGAGAGAAAAAAAATGAAGATAAAAAAAATACTGCAAGCTGAGTGACTTGCATAATCTCCAAACTTCAGGAGCTGGAGCTTTTAAGAAAAGCCCTACATATCATTTGCAATTAACTCCTGAGCTGGGAAGGCTCAGCTGCTGACAGCCCAGCCCTGGGACCAGCACCTGCAAGGATGGGTGCTTTAATAAAAGAAATATAATATAATATAAAGTAATAAAACGTCAAGCAATAGCAATTTAGGCTAAATTTATTTTGGCTTCTGATCCCAGTTCTTCCCTCCTCCTCACGCCTGTCTCAGCACCAAGAGCAGCGACCAAAAGAACGGCCCAAAGTGAACTCGTGCAAAGGGTCAGTGCATGGCCCCAGCCCTGGCCCAGCAGGATGGGTCAGGTGGGAGCTCCATGGAGTTCACCAGCTCTTTCACCAGCCAAAGCCAGGTACTGGGATCCCAACTCCCACTGCTCTTCACCTCCTGGAGAGAACAGCAGAAGAGAAGATGAATCCTCACTCGACCAAACCGAGCTCCGCAGAAGCTTCAGCTTCCCCCAAACTCCCTCTCCCAAAAGTGTGGCATCTTCAGCTAACATTTGGGTGGCTCAGGGACAGGCACTCCTCCCATTCACCCCACCAGAGCAGGGCTGCAGAGGTGGGAGTGTGTCCCCATCCTCTTCCCAGACCCGTCCCTCCCAGCTCCCAGCTCAGCCTCCCCACCAGCCATCACCTCCTGTGATGGGCTCCCTCCCTCCCAGCAGATCACACATGGCATTAACAAAGATGCTGTCATGAACAGTAAAATCCTTCCTAATGGCCAGGTCTTCCACAGGGAGACTGGACCTATCAGTTAAAACACTCTCAATAAGCCAAAGCCATTGCTGAGGCTCAATAACTTATTTAAGACCATTTCCCCCACCATGCCTTATAAAGTGCACAGTGGATGGACACTAAACCCCCAAATATATATATTTAAACTCACTCACTGTAAATGTCCCTTAATAGCACCTGTCCCTAAAGCTCAGCCAGGACACATCCACAACACCCACCAGTGCCACCCCCTCACAGTGCACAGCCCCAGCCACACTCCAGGATGGAGAAAAACTAATGGAAACCCAGGGAAATGCTGCAGCACAGGCAGATAGATGCATCCTCCCCTGCTGCTCACTCAGAGCAGCACCTCGTGCAAAGCTGCCAGAGGCATCTCTTCCTCACCAAGGGACTCCAGATATTCAGGATACTATTAAGTTTCTGCTTGCTGCTACACTCAAGACAAAAACTGTTATGCAAGGCTGCCTAAACAAGTTGCAGTGAAATCTTTGTAACATCCTACACCGACACATAGTTGGGATATGTCACATATTTGTCTTATTTTGTTCCTTCTTTGTCCTTTTTTTAGTCTCCTTCTACTTTTTCCCCCTTGGAAGTACGCTGGTTCCCATGGCAACAGTGATGTTATGGGTATGGACAGAGCTCCAGTGACGTCCACAAGTTCAGCATAAAAGCGGATTTATGTAACAGTTGGTGAAATGAAGGAGTTGAAGGGATGGCTCTGCATGGCCACACATGTGGCATCAGAGCTGCCATGCCAAGCAGGCTGTGCTGGCCAGACAAGTTCACACTGGAGAGGGAAACAATGACAGGACAGGGAGGAAGAGTTCCCAGACTCATGGAAAGATGGGTAAGGATAAAACTAGTCCTAAGCACACATATCTATATAAATTTTTTAATCTATTTTTTTAATTTATATTTTAATATTGATGGATTTCCTTGAAGAGCATCTCTCACCCTCTGCTGCTGGAGCAGAGGGCAGATGACGTCCAGGGAACAGAAACTCTCCTGCACAGCCTGATACTTGCTGCTGCCCCAGCCCCGTCACTAGCTGACAGTGCCTGGCACCATGGCCAGGGAAGGAGATCCCCTCTGAGCCAGATCTGCCTGAAGCAGGAATGGGATCATTGTCAGGAGGATCCTGCAGGTTTCAAAGCTTGAGCAAATCAGGCACATTTCCTCTTTTTTGCAAACCTGTGATTTAAATCTCTTCCTAGGGCAGCGCACAGATGGAGGGGATGTCTCTCCTCCTCCTCCTCCTCCTCCTCTGCCATCACTCCCCAAGGAAGAAGCCTGAACAGCTTCCAGAACGAAGCATTGCCATGCCCAGAGACATGCCACCTTGAATCCCCACTTCCCGCAGAGGTTTGGCTGGCAGGCACCACGCTGCACAGAGCCAAAACCTCCAAAAATCAATGTATTAATAAAGCCAGGGAAGCTGCAGGCTGATTACAGTCCCACTGCAACCCAGGGATGTGCTGGGGAGAACAAGCCTGTGCTAATTGCCCTGGCAGCTCCTCCAACAATCCCTGACAAGCTCACTCTCAGCTCCCTCCAACACTGGGTTAACCCTCCTTGGCCAGGAAAACTCTGTGCCTACACCTGCAGAGCCAAAATATTCCTTGTGGAGTCAAAGTATTCCCTGTGAAGATCAGCACCCTGCCTGTCAGGTGAAACTGGTTCTCTGCCTCCCTGCACAGACCTCTCCCCTTGGGACCACTCTCCCCCTGCAGCCACATTCCACTGGAGGATGCAGATCTCTGAGGTCCCAAAATCCCACATGAGCTCAAACCAAATCCCAGCCTATTAAACATACACAAAGTGCATGAAAAATTCCTCCAGGGCAGGGAATGTCATTGGGGCAGCGCAGGAGATGGGATGGGTCTGCAGGAACACCACAACCTCTGCTGATTAATCCAGCACATCCCCAATCACCCTGACAAGTGGATGGCAGGATGGCACCGAGTGAGGACCACAAAACCTGGTGAACATGGGGAAAGAAAGCAATTGCAGCTGCTTTGTGTGCTTCCTGCAACAATCCCAGCTGGATCTTGGGAAGAGGGAGAGGGAATTCCCTCTGCTGACTGAGGGCCAGGGGAAACCTCGGAGGAAGAGCTCTTGGTGAGCAGGCTAAATAAACAACCCCATTTCCATCCCAGACACATGACCTGTTCCTGCCCTGCCCTGGCCTTCCACTCAGCCCATTCCCATTCACTCAGAGACACTGGGCAAGGGCTGCTCATGTGCAGACTGTGAGAGACAAGGAAAGCATGGCACAGAGAACCCTCCTAGAGAGGCAGAGCATCCCACCCTGAAGCACAGCTTAGCCCTCACCAGCAGATCCCACACTACCAGACCCACAGAGTCATCACCAAGAAGTCCCAAAAGGCAAATAGGAATGGAGACATTCCACAGCACCTTCCATCCCAACTCTTTCACCAAGCAGGGAAACGTGTCCACTGCACTGAGGCAAACACCTCCCAAGGCTCCCAGAGAAGCTCAGGCTCTGGGGTTTGTCCATTGGCACCCCCCAAAAGGGCAGTGTGGGAAGGAAAAAGGGAGACAGGAGGAGAGGCAGAGTCCTGGCTGCAGTGGCTCCAAGAAGAGCCAAAAGCATCCAGCTCATGGCCACATCTGCTGCAGCTGCACCCATCGTGTGCCCAGCAGTGTTTTGATTGCAAAAGGGTCCAAGCACAAAGTCCCTGAGGAAACCTGGCCAAGCCTTACAAAAAGGTCAGTGGACAAATCCAAGGACAAACCCAGAATAATTTGAAGCCTATGGAACAAGCCAGGGTGGAAGGGCTGGAGGGCCCCTTCTCATCACTTCTGGAGGGTCCAAATAGCTCAAAGCAGAGGTGGGGGACACAGACCTCATGTCCCCACACCTGCTCTTCTCCCCTTCACTGCTGCCCTGGCCTGGGGGGTCCCCAGGAGTTTCTGAGGGCAATGCCTCACTTGTTGTGACTGGAAGGGTAGCTGAGGGAGAGCCTCCTCTGAGGAAACCTTTCCCTGGGAGCTGTCCCTGACCAGGGAAAAACCAAGCCCATCCTGGTTACTGGTTGGCATTAGCCAACGCTGGGTACAAGTTTCTGTTCAGAGTGTTGCTGGAGAAATGCAGCTTTGGGACAACTCAAACCACCCATCAATTTTTGTTTACGTTTTCTTACCCGGCTGCAAGTTGCAGGAAAAAGGATATTAAAGAAATTATGTTTACAAAGTCTGAACATGATGATGATTTTCCAAATGGCCTGCTAAAGCGTTTCATTTAGAAACTGAGCCAATGTTTCCTTTCTAAAAAAAAAAAATCAATGTAAAATACAATATTTTGTTGCAGGTTAAGTACTAATTAGACAGGAACACTTTGGGTTTTGAAGTCTACAATCAATAAAAATAAGAAAAATGGCAGTTTTCACTGAAAGCAACACAGCTTTCACAATGGGGATGAGTGGCAAGGAGTGCATTCTGCAAGTGGGGAAGTGGAGGTCAAGGCTACCCCAGCCCACAATTCCTGCCTTTTTCCCTGCATGCAAGATGCTGCAGCCAGTCCATGACTGCACTGGGAGACGCTGGTGCACCTGACTCAGTTTTTGAGGTGTCTACAAGGAACACTTGTCTGTGGGAATGGGAAAATCCTGACACCACGTCAAAATCCCAGTGCCTAAAATCCATCCCAAGCTTATGTGGAATGAGCAGGAGCAGGAAGCTGCTCTCCCCAGGGCTGAGCCACCGTGGGGAGGCTCAGCAGGGTTGGGTGTTAGGTCTCACTGAACCCTGCAGGCAAATCCATGGCAGGAACTCATGGATTGCATTCACTGGCAGAGGAGGAGGAGGGAGGGGGCAGAGGAAGGAAGAAGCAGGAAGACAGAGTTGGGATGGTGGTCAGTATGGGAGCCAGCTGTGGCACTTGCCACCCCAAAACACCTCCCAGTCTCACACACCCACACAGCTGCAGCCAGGGCAAGACCAGCTTAAAAGCAGGATTCACCCCACGTGCTCCAGCCCAAACCCTGGCCTGTACTCAGACCTGATGTCCTATACATGCCACACCCCACTGCCCAAAAAACAAAGGTGGACGTGGAGGCAAGATGTACAGCCCCAGGAAGCAGCAGGGGCTCCACTGCAGGCTTTGCATGATGGATGTTAGATGAAAGTCTTAGAAAAGATGACAAAAACAGCTGTTTTGTAAAAGTTAAGGTACACCCTATGGAATCTGCTTGCAGGGATGGCACTGCCCCTGGTTTCTTCTCCCCAGGCAAGGACAGCAGCCATAGAGGGCCACAGCCACATCCTCTACTCCTGCAACTCCCTCCCAGCAACCTTCTTGCTGCTAGTGGTAGCCTGAGTGTGATTCTGGTATTCCCAGGGCAAAGAGAGCACTCCAGCCTCCCCTCCAAGCAAGGAAAGCCGAGGAGGAGGACAAAGCCTGGTGGGCAGCAGGGGCAGCTTCTCCCCTTCCCAGCAGCCAAGATGCAGGCAGAGCTCCAGAGCTTCCCGGGGGTTTGGGGCACCAGTCTGATGCTCTCAGCTTGGTGACAGCTCGTTGATGTCTCTTCACAAAGAAGGGAAGTGGGAACATGTGGGAATCAGGGACACAGGGAATGTTTCTCTGCCTGTCCTGGAAGGTTCTGAGCCCCAGGAAAACTCTGGTTTTGACCTCTGCCCATGGAGAAAGCTTCCAAAGGCTTTGGGATGGAGTGCAAACAATGAGTGTGTGAATTAGGTAATAATATGGTTGTGGTAGTGGGTCATTTGGTGTGAAAATGTATATTTGGGTTTTATATAATATGGATGTAGGTGAGGACTCAAGATGGAGGATTGTGGGTGTTGCCTCAGTTTCCTTTCTTCTTCTTCTTCTTCTTCTTCTTCTTCTTCTTCTTCTTCTTCTTCTTCACCTACTCCATCTTCTGCAGTGTTGGGAACACAAAGCTATTGGATAGAATTGGCCACAGTGCAGGTGTTGCGTGAACAGACAAATAATTAGCTATTGGTAGTAGAGTAATAACAATAGATGTTTTAGGAACGTGGTATCAAGTAATTGGTCACCTTGTATAAATTCAGACATTTTGAGCCTCTCGAGGCTTTTGCTGTTGTGTTTTCCAAGAGTGCAGAGCCTTTGTCATTCCTGGCTTGAAACTTGTGATAAGAAAATAATGAACAACCTCTGAAGACCGAGAGCAAAGCCTGTCTGCTTTGCCTGTGGGTCACACAAAATCACTGGGGGTTGCAAAGCTCCAGCAGCCCCTGGGTGGGGGAAAAGCCCCCACAGGAACAGGCAGGGAGTGGGGCGAGCACGGGGCAGGCTGCCTGCTGTGGCAGGAAAGGGGGCAAAATGGGACATGGAACCAGGGATGCTCATCCTGCTCCCAGCATTTGAAGATCTTGGGTATCCCGAGGCGCTGCCACCACAGGGAGGGGGCTTTTCTTCCCAAGGATCAGGTGGACAAGCTTGCCAGGGTGCAGGGATATGCACCCAGGTGGGGTAGCACCCACACGGCTGAGGGTGCAGGAGACTCTCAGGGAGACCCATTCCAGTGCTGCCACCTCACAGTGGCACTGGCAGGGATCTGGCCAGTGCCCTCCTGCTGGCATGGCTCAAGTGGGAATTTGTGAAACACAAAATACCCTATTTAATTAGCACCAGGCTTCAGCAGCATCTAATAATAGCCAGGAAGCTCAGCGAGAGGATGGCACAACATCTGTAATGCCTTGAAAGGGCTCTGGCAGCAGCCAGGGACTGGCTCCGACCCCTACAGCTCCTCCTGTGCTGGCAGCACTGGGTGTGGTGTCACAGAGTCAAATCTCTGCAAAGGGAGAGCAGGGACTCAGCCAATGCCACCTCCCAAAACCTGCCACCCGTGTCAAAACCTGGCATTTAAAATGGATTTATTCCATTCACTCATTCCTGCAGAATAAGCCCTGGTACATGCTTGGTGCCCACTGCCCTGGAAGCTTCTTGATGTTGGAGAGAAATTGGGGAGAGAGACCCTGGCAGCTGCAAAGGCTCCATTTCCACATCTCTTCTGCAGATCATCTTTACTGATATAGCTGGGAACAAGGTTGGCTTGAGCACATTTGGGTGGAAATTGTCACTTTGGGGGTCTTTATCCTGCCAAGGGGGACTGGGCATCTTCAGTGCAGATGTCCTGACCCTCATCATCAGCAATTGCTGGGCTGGACAGAGGTGAGAAACATTCTTGGCACTCAGCCTCCGGGAAGAAACAATTCATCCTTTCCTCTCCAAAACCCTTACTAGACCCTACTTCTGCAGCTGGATCTGGCCCTGCACACTGCTGTGTCCTGCAACAGCCCCAGGCTGCTCTGGATAAGCCTCACTCAAGGCATTTCCTCACTTCAAGAACCTTAAACCAAAGGATTTCTAATGCTTTTGATCTCCCAAAAAGCTTCATGAAAAATGTACATAACTCCCCAGGTTCCCAATCTCCTGCACATCTTCCGAGCCTCGCTCACTTTGGCTTAGGAAAAGCAACAAGGACAACCTTTGGTATTCCAAAATATCCTTGGAGCTGTTTAGTCCCAGCCCATTCAATTGCCTCCTCATTGGGAGCCCAAGGCCAGCACCACTTGCTTTGGAGCTCAGTGGGAACCAACCCACAACCAGCTAAAAGCCATAAAGAGTCCTGATATTCACTCACAACCCAACATATAATCATGGGATCAAGGTGAAAAATTCTGCTCCAACCACCCACAAGTATTAGCAGGCAGGAGAGAGGGCACAGCACAAAGCTTTGGTTTGGTTTGGCACACCAGAAACACAACGGGCATTCCTAAGTCCAGGTCTGGACCCAAACCTCAAATTTCTTTTCCCTTTTCTTATTATATTGCCCCCCTCTCTGCATGTGACTCATCCTTAGGCAGCATCTTCAGCCAGCACACAGCTCCTGATGAGCTGCTATTGATTTACTCCATGCAGACAAGCTTACTGGGGAATAAGGGTGCCTTGTTCCCGTTCCAGGATCCGCGTGTCCCTGCACATGGAGTTAATTAAAAAGAGCTCCGGGTGTAGGCAAGCCCTCCTCCACCCCCTGCATTCACCAGGGGCTCACAGCCCACCCCAGCCCACCCCTGGCAGCTTCCACAGCCCTGCCCCAGACTCTGGGTGACGCTCAGCAGGTGTGACAGGAGGGTTGGGGTTGGGGTGACAGCCCCAAGGAAGGACCCTGCACCCCTGCCCTGCTCCCCCAGCCCAGACACAAACATGGGCTCTCCCAAAACCTTTCAAAGGGCAGCTCCTCCCAGCCATCAGCACGCTCTGGCAGGAGGCTGTAATGGGAGCAAAGCGCTTTAAAATTTAATGTGGAACAAAAGAATTTCCACAAAATAAAAATTGCAGTTTCTCTTCCATTAATAAGATATTACAAGACTTGCTAAAGAGGCTGCAGTCCTCAGCTCCTGCCCTTTGCTGTCCTGTCTCCCTCTCCATCACAGCCTCATTGCCCACTCCTGCTCCCTGTGCACTTCCAACTCCTGCTCTCTGTGGTGAAAACCCTCAGAAACAGCCAAGAGAGCTCAAACTTCCCCACCTCAGCCCACTGCTGGCACCTCTCTCTGATCCCATGTGATTTCATAATCTGCCCTTTAATGCAAAATGGATGTTCTAACTAATAAAGTGAAAAGCAACAAAAAAGCCGAAAATAAAGCCATCAAGCACGGGACCAGTGCACGTTTGTCGCCTTTCTAATCCCATTATTGCTTTGAAATGAGCTCTAGATATTACTGCTCCATCATTTACAGCTGGTCTGGCTTCCTTCTGAACCCCAGAGACTGGACCCTGATTAATTTTACAGCCAGAAAAAAGTGTTTTTTAACCACAACAGCAACACAGACAGAAACTCAGATCAGAGCATCTCGAAGTACTAATATTTATCTTCTCTCTGAGCCTGCAAGGAGACGAGATATTTTGGCTGAGGAGAGGAGGTGCAGAAGAAGCATGTGCATATGTATGGAGCCGAGCAGGACATGGATGCTTTCAGGCACAATCCATTTACACCTCATAAAATTCTCATTGCTTTTGCCAGTAACAAGTGCAGTGACTGCACCAGCCCATACTAAAAATGCTGGAATATTCTGCAGCAGACGCTGGAATGCCGCTGTCCCAGCACAGCTCAGGTCCAGGGATGCTCAGGAGAGAAGCAAGTGCCTACAGCCTGGGGTATCAAATGCCTCGTTTTACAGCGTAGGAGATTTTGGGGGAGATTTTGATCTGTGCAACACTGCAAAGTGCAACCAAATCGATTCCCTCAGGACTCTGTCCTTCCTCGTGTCCTGGTACAGGGCAGCACTCTCGGGTGTCTCTCTTCTTCTTACTGAGTGCTGAGCTAGAGAAATGCAGCCCTGGAGCTTCTCAGGGAGGATTTTCAAGCAGGATGGCCTGGGGAAAGTGCCCCAGCACCCAGCCCCTTCCCTCAGCAGAAACACCCTGCAGGTGCAGAGGGACCCTGCTACAGTCAGGGGCTGCGAGGTTTTTCTGCTGCATCTCCACCTCTGCAGGTGAGGAGGGGACGCTCAGCACTTCATTTCCCCACAAGCATCCCATACTGAGGGGCTGGGGGCTCCAGTCACCCCCCACCAGACATTCCCAGTCCTGTGCCTGCTCCCACACTTCTGTTTTGGCTGTGAACAGTTGTTCTGACCGAGCTCAAAATGCTCCGGGGACAGTGAGCGCTGCCAGCAAATACATTAGTGAGAGCAAAGCAGCTGGGGGGAAGGAGATCAGCTCTGTGCATCTTGCCAGGCTGCTTTTCTCCTGCCTTCCCTCTCAGCAACTGTAAATAAGAACTGAGCTGGATTAGAGGTTACTGTCCCGATCAAGGGGACTTCTGTATGTCCTAAGTCATTTTCCCCTGATCTGGTCTTTCCCATCTCATCTGTGCCACAGCCACAGTTCTTCCTGCCCTCAGTGCCAGCCGGCCAGGAGGTGCATTTCAGGCACTCTGAGCAGGAGATATCTCTAAATGACAAGAAAGCAAAGGTAGGTGGGTTTCCCACAAGAGCAGCCACCTGCAAGAGGAGTTGCTTCCCACTGAGCACCAAGAGAGCCAGGCAGCCCTGCTGGCAATGCCCACAGTCCTGCGGCACAAAGGATCATGAGGAGACTGGAAAAAATGGGAAGGGAGCAAAAATTCAGGCACAGGGCCACCAGGCAGCAAGTAAAAAGCAAAATGCCAAAGCCTGGGTGCCTTTTTCCTGCCAGGGCTGCTGGGTGCCCAGTGCCTTGCTCCTGCTGAGGGCAAATCTTGTCCTGCAGTGTGGGTCCCCAGGGCTCTGGCAGGGGCAATCAGGCAGGAATGTGCCAGCACCAGCAGTGACCAGAGGAGCCCATGCTTGAGCCCTGCCTGTCACACCGTGAGCTCCATCCTGAAGCAATGCAGATTTGGGATGGAGGAGTCTCAGGGGCACCTGACAGTTCTGGACATGCCCAGCCCAGCTATCCCTCTTCAGAGGGAGGTGATTTTGCAAGACAAAACAAAAATAAAGCAAGCTGTGGCATGCAGAGGAGAAGATGGAGGTGCCAGGATTGGGACCGGCCCTTGATCACAGGAAATATTTATTACAATTCTCACTCATCAAACAGACCTTGATCAGAAAGAAGGTGTTGGTGTCGAACACATATAATTAAATTATAATTTGTTCTTGCGCACAGAGAGGTGCACAAGCGAGCTCAGGGCTGTCCAAGGATGCAAAACACAAAGACAGGTATCATGCCCTCTTCTCACATCACCACACAGTCAGCACCTCCCCAAGGATCTCCACTGCCCCTGCACCACAAGCTGTGGGAAGCATCTTCCCAGCTTGGGCAGGCATTTTGGGAACAGGTCACACTTCCCAGCACAACCCACCAGCCCCCACTTGTCCTCAGGTTAAACTTGTTCAGCTTTAGGATCCCAGCTAAACCCACCTAATTCAAAGCTCCACTTCTGCAAGCATTTCGCTGCTCATTCCTGGTGAGAGTGACCCTGGAGACCCAGCAGATTGCTCAGCTGGGAAAGAGAGATCACATTTTCCTTTCAAGGGATTTGGGGTTATATTTGGGCAGCAGGAGTAGGATGGGAGCTGAGACCAGCAGCCTTGGCCCCACTACCACTGCAGAGGTGGGAAATGGTCCATGCATTGCATCCCTCTGCAATTCCCCACACCAGGAGCAGCTCAGCAAAGTGCAGGTCCTTCACTCATTTCCTTCTTTTCCTTCACCTTCTGCACTGTTTATCACCAAATAAATTTCAGAGGTTGGGGTGTGATAACATGGCTGAAAAGCCTGGATTGCTTTTGCTTCCCAGACCCAGAGTGATCCAGTCCCTCTCCAAGAGCCACCAAGGGATCTGAACTCACATGGCTACAAGGCTGCTCCAAAGAGAAATTCTCCATTTGCCTCTAAAGTTCACAGAAATTCAGACAGATTCCTTCTCATTAGTTTCATCTTACCCTGAATCTGAGCAAGGCTTGTGGTGATAGTGCCAAATTAAGGGAAGGAAGCTCCCTCTCCAGACCCAGGCCACCTTTGCAGACCTACAGAGCCTGACTTGTTCCAGGTTTCACCCTGGAGACTTGACCAACAGTCTATTAAAATCAGGTCATTTATTTAGGTACTTAGATCTGGACTTCAAATAGCTAAAATTAGTCAGGAAAGTTGCACTTTTCAGGCTTTCTCATCCCATGCCTCAGTTTCTAAAACCAGGGAAGAGAAGAACAATTATTTCCTCTCCAACCCTATGGAAAGCACTTGGAGATCTTCAGATGACAGCGCGATTTGGTGCAGACGTGTTCATTATTCTTCCCCTCCATGGAGCAGTGTTAAATCTTTCTCCATATAAAGTCATTTTCTAAATTAGGTAAAGACGGTGAGTTTTGCCCTGAGCACATGTGGATATTTTTATAAAATGTTTAAAACTTCTTGTCTGACTTTTCCTTCCCTTGAAGGACAATGTACCGAATTAAACCCTTCTGTGACCCTGTTTCATTTCACCCTCGAGAAGTTCTCAGCAAGACTTTGCCAAAAAGTAACATTAGTGAGCTCTCTTCCTCAACAGATCACAAATGGCAAAGTTTTGCCTGGTGCTGTTTGGACTTAGGGGGAAGAAAGGGGCTGGTGATGCTCTGGTACAGCCCTCACAAAGTTTTAATACATTGCTTTTGCTATCCAGAACCAGACAGGTGGGTCCACATGAATCCCACAGGAACTGCTGTCACAAATGGAGCCTCCAGCTCATCTCCAGTTTCCATCCCTGCCTTGTTCTGCTCAGCTAGAAATGCTGCCAAAGCAGCTGTGTGGCTGCTGGCTCCACTCCCCAAAATGCACACACTGATGGAATAACCTGTGGTGGATCCCAGGCCAGAGAGGGGATTCTCTCCTCACTCAGGTGGGCAGGACTGGAGACAGGCACCCTCCTGGTGTGACCCTGAGATTAACCTTCAAAGTTCCCTCCTGAAGAGGTGATTTTTTTTTCCCTGCTAATAGGGGGTTGTGATGCAGAGATGGGACAGATCAGCCCTTTACACCTAGTCCTTCACTGGGAAATTCACCCCTTATGGGGAGCCTGTTCGGCTCCCTGGCTCTGAGGCACAGGTGCAGGGGCAGCCTGGCTCCCCACATGGCTCTGCATCAGGAAAACAAGGCACAGCTGGGTCCAAGGAGACAGGCTCAAAGCCAGGAGGACAGAAATGAAAAGGGGGAAGTGGCACCATACCTGCCAGGGAGCTATTCCTGCCAGGTGCTCCCCATGGCCTGCTGGCTGCACTGGGGCTGCAGAGCACAGATGGATCCTAAGCCCAGACAGCAAACATGGGAAAGGTCACCTCTGCTCAGCCCAGCGAGTTGGAGCAAAACTGACACTGTGTCAACAGGGAAAAGGTTTGAGCTGAAGGAAAATAAAACATCAATGCCAAAAAATGTGCCTGCACAGGGGGCTGGGAAGGTCTGGTGTCCCTGCCAGCAGTGGCTGGAAGGGGGGGTCACAGGGGACACTGTGTCACCAACCAGCTTCAGGCTTTAGGTGGCAAAACCCTTTGGCTCTCCCTGTGCAAGGAACATGAAAGGCAGTATCCAACTCCCACCCTGCATCCCACCTGCGACTGACACTGAGAGAAGCTGGGAATGCCACAGAAGGCCCCCAGGAAGGCTTTGAAAGGGCTCCAGCTGCCAGGAATGGGGCAGCCAGTGGCTCAAGATGTGCCTGGCTGGAGCAGAGAGGTCAGGAACAGGGGGTGGGAACTCCTCTGACCCCAGGGGAACAAACAGCTGTAGTGACAATAACCACGGCCGGGGGGATGCACAGGAGCACACAGTGTCCCCTCCCCACAGCCACCAGAACCCCAGCTGGCTCACCCCTGCACAGTTTTTGGGGCTTCCCACGGTGCCCCCACTCTCTCTGGGAATGGAGATGATTCCTGAGGACACAAAACAGGACCCAACACACTGAGAGGAAGGAAGGGACTGCACACCCCCAAGGGACACAGCATGAGGACATCAGGGACATAGGATGGTCAGTACTAGCCCTGGCATCTGAATACCAAAATAAAAGTTTCTTATCCTCCAAAACAACTTTCTGAGCTCAAATTTCTGTTACTTTTAACCTCACTGCTGCATTATAAATAACCACTGGGTACAGTGCTTGCCTCCCAAGCCAGTCGCTGCAGGTTCCTGCTCCATCTGGGGTAAATTTTATGGCTTTAGTTTTCCAAGAGCTGATCCAAACACTTGGAGGAGAGCCAGAGAAAGGCCTGACCTTCAGGGAAAGGCCAAGGGAACCAGACCTGCCCTGTGGAGCTGCAGGGTCAGGAAGAGCTGAAACCATCCCTAGCAGGAGGGGAAGGAGTCACTGGGAATTATCTGTGTGTGGGGTGGGAGAGTGGGTGCAATGAGGGGATGTTTCCCAGGAAAGTCAGGCTTCTCCCATGGAGAGCATCCCAAAAACCTCTGAAAGCACTCACATGCACAACTTGACTTTCCTCCCCCAAATCTTCCACCTTTTCAGGTCCAGCTCACAGTCAGCCACCCAGCTCCTGGGGATGGAGCTGACATGGAACAGCCTGGGTGCAGCTGGGCCCCAGACATTCGTGGGTCTCCATGTCACTGTCACAGCCCTGAGCAGAGCTCCTCAGGGGCAGTGTGACCCAGGGGCTGGGCACCACACCAGTGAGAAGGGAGGAAGGAGGAGCGTGAGAGATGCTCACCCTTGGGGACAGTCCCAGGGGACACACTTAGGGGACAGCATCTTTCCCAGACCCTGCCAGCATGCAGGCAGGGATGGGCAAAGGCTGCTCAGCTCTTTTCCAGAGCCTCTTCCCCCTCCAGCACCTGCAGCTGGGGGATGAGCAGAGCTCCCCAGGGCAGGGCAGGGCAGGGAGGCTGCAAAGGGGGGCTGGTTCCCACTGCCATCTTCCCATTCCCTGTTTGTGCAGCAAAGGTCGCTCCAGCATCCTGGGCAATTGTTCTCACAGTCTGCAAGAAGGAGATTAAAACCTCCTTGTTTGGCAGACACTAGCAGCATAGAATAATTTAAAAAAAAAACAAACCAAAGAAATAAAAACAACAACAAAAAAATCCAACAACGAGAAGAAAATATTCAAGCTGCTCCAAGGCATACAGTCAGTCCAGCTCTCAGCACAGTCCCCATGGCACCGTGGCTGCATCCATCCCAGTCCAGGGGGCTCCCACACAGGCAGGCTGGAGGAGAGGCAGACCTTTAGCAGCTTAGAAACTTTTCCTAGTGGAAGGTTCCCCAAAGTGCTGGGAATTTTGGCCAAGCTGTTTACTTTCTGTATTTTTGCAGATTTCACTTGTGGTTCAGAGGAATTCAGGCACAACTGGAGCCACTGCCACTCCCTTGCCAAAGCCCAGCACAGCCCCACCAGGACCCTCTGCCCAGGGACACCTGCCCTTAAACCCCACAAAGGGACAAAGGGTTCTGCCCTGTACCTCCTCTTTGCACCAGGGTATGGTTAATGCTAAGAGCTTCCAGGGCAATCCTTGGGGAGGACAGACTCCCAGTGACCTAGC
Organism: Anthoscopus minutus; assembly: GCA_013399455.1. Lineage (NCBI taxonomy): Eukaryota > Metazoa > Chordata > Aves > Passeriformes > Paridae > Anthoscopus > Anthoscopus minutus. The sequence goes on along the minus strand of VWYI01008733.1, from coordinate 391,175 downwards.
AGGGGGAACAACCTCCCATTCCTTCCAAATGCTTTCTTGCACTGGGAAGGTGAGGATCAGGTGAGATGCTGTTGGATAACAACCCCTCCGTGATCCCATCCTCTTCCAGCCCTTCCTCCCCAGCCACAAGGTGAGAGTGCCCCAAGCCACAGCTCAGGAAGCAGCTTAGCTGCTTCACTCTCAGCTTTCAGGAGGGGTTTTCCCACCTCTGGCACCTTTCCCTTCCACTCTGTTCCCAGGGATGCCTTTGGAGGTGGCAGGACAGCTTGAGCTTCCCACAGTTGCTCCTCTCTACAGACACCTGTGCTCTCAGCAAGGATTTTTAAAGATGGCCTCAAACCTGAGGGCTGGAATGCAGCATCCTCCTGGGTTATTGCATCTGCTGGACCCCCTGCTCAGCCTGCAGCCCCTGCTTTGCACGCCAGATTTGCATCAGGGACTCTGCCCTGCAATGCAGCCCAAAATAACTCAGGGGACAGGCCCAGAACCTGTGCACTTCCCAGATATTGTACCCAAGCGGGGCGAAGTGGAACAGGACCCCAGCTGGCCTTGGTCTTTCTCTGGGAAGTCACTTGAGCAAATCCCACATGCACTGGAGAGGATGGACCTGAACCCAAGTGCTGAAAAAGGAATCAGGAACAGGGTGCTTGGGGTGGTTTGCACAGCACAGCTGGACTGAGAGGGAGGTTTATAGAGAACTCAGTCTGGAGAAGAGCAGCTCCATCCCACAGCACTGCGAATGGGAGAGCAGCAACCGCTGCCAGAACCAGGCAGGGAGAGCCAGACAGAAGCCTGCACTCCACTCTGTCCCCTCTGCCCGCTCTTCCCTTGCTTCCCACGGGATCCTCCCGTCTGCGGGAGCAGCAGCGGTGAGAAAAATCAGGGATCGGCTGCAGAAAACAAAACATGAATTAAAAAAGACTGCAGCTGCTGAGGCAAAGCCCCTGTTCTCAGAGCAGCATCCCACCCTGCCGGGGGGTCAGCCACCCCCGGAGCGAGCTACGTGCCCAAATCAAAGGCAGGCACAATAAGAGGGATCCAAGTAACACACGCAAATGGGCGATTTGCAAATAAACAGAGCGAGCCAGCGGAAACGGCAGGGGAAGGAATGCTCTCTGCTTTCAGAAGGTTGGGATCTGCTGGTGGGCAGCCCAGGGAAGGAATGCAGTGACGTCTGTCCAGTTAATAAATTAGCGAGTTGAATAATTCAGGGTGAATTATTCGCCTGGTTCTCCTTCCCCTGAGGAGGTGCTGAGCGTGCAGCAGGGACCAGGGAAGAGCCAGGGACCCCAGTGGGAGCCAGGGACCCAGGTGAAGCATTTGCTGCCAAATGCTTCCAGGCAGGGCCCGTATTTGGGGAGTTTTCACCCTGGTGATGGAGAGAGCGGGGAGCAACAGAGGCTGGGATGAGATGCCAGGAGATGTGGCAAGTGCTGGGGACCACACACGTTCTCATGATGGGTGACAGCTGAGGGCACAGCTAGTCTGGATCAGTGGAGTGCCAGAGAAGGGATGGCCAGGGTGGGCAGAGCACTCTGCCTCTGCACTCAGGCCCCGAGGCCATCATACCTACTGTCCCACTGCCTCTGCACCCCCAAAAGTGGAGTCATGCCCACTGGTGACACACAGACAGATTCTCTGTGTATCCCCCAAGGTACCCTGCAAACCTTAACCCCCAGCCCTGCATGTCCATGGGGAGTAAGTGGAATCTGAGTTTCACATCCCCCATCACCCCACAGTCTGTCCTTTCCTGGATCAGCCCATCACCCCACAGCTCATCACTTTTCAGGCTCCCTCAAAGCAGAGCCACCCCGTGCGCAAGTGAACAATGAAGCCCCAGTCTCTGCAGGTACAGCGCACTACTGCTGTCCTCCATGTGCAATAAAATCCCCCAAAACACTGTGGTCCCACACCTGAACAGGGGAAAACCCTTGAGCATGTGTTGAGAGCAGTGGGGAGCTTGCAGGAAGCACTTCCACCTCCAGCCTTCCCACACCCCAGCTCCCAGCCCTGCACCAACCCAGCCCCCTCGGGTTTCTTTCCCTCTTTAACAAGCTGTCACTCCCAGGGAATGGTTTCCTGAGCAGTGACGTGACCCTGCTCCCCAGAGAGGCAGGGATAGCGCTGGGATTCATTCTCAGGGTTATAAAACCCCACAGCCGCCCCCAGGCTGGGTTTTGCCTCCATGGGGCCATGCTGGGAATCCAGCAGCTGGGAGCAAAGGGCAAGAGTTTCCCCATCAGGGCCCAGCATCCCCACGAGCCTTTCACTCTAGCAGTGATGAAGAGGAGGAAGATGGTGATGTCCTGTGCCTCCACCACAGCAGCACAGGAACATGTGGCCATGGCAGAGGCTGCCCCAGCTCCATGGGGGCTGGCAGGAGAGTCCCAAAGCCACGGCAAAAGGCAGCGTGTGGATGGTGTGGGGATAAACTGCAAAGGCCAGGCGATGTCCTTGCCCCACCATCACTGAAACCCAGAGCTCGGCCAGTCACTGGACAGACCACAAATCCATCCAGGCTATTTTTATTAGAAACCAGCAAGTCATTAAAACCCAAACCCAAAGCAGCAGCTCCATTCTCAGGGACACACTGGGGTAAACTCTAGGAGGGGATGCTCCAGGACCGAGCCAGGACCAGCTCTGCCCTTCAAACAACCCAGCTGCCACCACGAGCAAAACCCTGAGTGGGGAGGAGGGGAAGGTGACCCCTGAGCAGCCCATCCCTCTGTGGCAGGGAGATGCTCAGAGGAGCGAGAACGCTGCTGCTGTGCCATAAACAACAGCCAGGTTTACGAGGCCCCAGGGACCAGGGAGGCTGTTCTGTTACCAAATCCCCATTTTCTCGGGGAAATAGCAGGTGCTGAGGAACAGCGGCTGCCAAGATAAAGTATTTATATACATGTGTATGTATTTTAAGAAGTAAAATACAAAAATTGTCTGTGTGAGCAAGAGAAAGGTTGTGAGTGGTGGGAGAAAAGCCAGAGAGCTGCCAGTTCCCAAATATTCATTCCAATTTGCTGGTTTGGAATGACACTCTCCCTGCAATTCCCGTACTGCTGATGGGGACAGGACAGACTTTGGGACTTCCTGAGCCCCCTGCAATCCCAAGTCCCCAAGACCTGCCACAGCAGAGCTGGATCCCATGAATCCCAACCCTTTATGCTGCTTGCATGCAGAGAGGCATTCCAGCAGGACTGCAACAGTGACAAGCCAGCAGAGCCAGCCACCCACTGCAGTGCTGCTTTCATGGGGCTCTCCCAGCTGAGCTGCAGGGAACTCTGGCGGCACCATGACAGCAGGATGGGGGACACAGAGCCACCCAGTATCCACCCCATGGGAGCAGATCACAGGGCAGGCTCAAGCCCAGAGGCACCACCCCAGGGATGTCCCCCTCTCCCCACTACCATCTCCAGGCAGGAACAAGCATCCCTGGGGCTGAGCACTGTCCCTCTGTAACCCCCAGGAGGCAAAGCAGGAACATCAGCCTCCTTGTCAAGGGTTCCCATCGCACATCTTCCTCTCCCTGGGTGGCAAAGGGACTCATGAGGCACGTCCTCCCTGGAACCATCACCCAGGAGGAGCTTCCAGCACCAGCTGCTCCCCTAGGGAGGAAGGGGAGAGCTAGGGCTCGGGAAGAAGGCCATGCACAGAGGGAACAGCATGAGAAAACCAACCCACTGTCAATTGTGCCAAGTTGTGCAACACTTGAAATGTCACTGCGGGTTCCTCTTTTGTTCCCTCAGCCCCAAGCAGGAAAGCCAGACCCACCCCCACCAGCAGGGCCCCCTGCCCTCTCCTCATTTCATTTCCAGCAAAGCCAAAGCCTCTCGGGTTTCCCCGCAGCGTCACCAGTTCAGGCGGCTGCTGCCAATGGTGGGTGTCAGCAAGAGCAGCAGGACCGTGCCCGGCCCTGGGGGTCACAGCACAGAGGAGCCATCCCCTCCAACTGCTGCTGGCATGCTGCAGTGCCTCCCTGCCCTCCCTCCTGGCTCCCTCCTCTCTCCAAGAAAAATATCTCAGCTTTTCCCTCCCTCCAGGCAGCAGTGCCTCTGCATATTTTCAGCGGGTGAGCAGCAGCTCAGGCCAGCACTGCTGGAGCAGCAGCTGCTTCATCCCACACCCAGGGCAGCAGTGATGCTCATGGTGCCTTGGGCACATTCCCAGGTGTCCCTGTCCCCAGACCCACCACTCAAATCCGGGGCAGATGAGATGGTGAGCAGCAGTCCTAGCCCCACTCGAGCCTATCCACTCAGCAGCCCTCCTTGGAAAGCAAACCCAGCAGGAATCGCGCGCCAGCTTAATTAGAGGGGAGAGAGGCAAGTGGCTGCAAACCGGAGAGGAGCCTTGTTAGAGGTTACACAACAATTTCTTAATCAATGGAGCTGCTCCACAGAGCGAAGCCACTCGGGTTTGGCCGGCGCCTGCTCTTGGCCGCGGCCGCCCGGGCTCAGGTTGCCGGCAGGGTGGGTGCAAGGCAGCGCCTGTGTGGCAGTGAGCAGGGACATAATGCAAAATCACAGTATTTACTCTCCACTCTCCCAAAGGATGCATGCAGGAGGTCTCCACAGCCCACCCAACGCCAGCTGCCCCGACCCAACGCCGGTGCCCCCTCTATCCATGGAAGATGCTGCGGCATCCACCGCTCCTGCAGCAAGGAGCTGCTGAGGAAATGGGGCACACGGCATCCTGCGAGCAGTTTCCCCGGCAGGGAGCCTGCCTCAGTAATTTTAGAACATGCCAGTTTGCTAAAGCACTCTCCGCACCTCCAGCAGCAGCCTGCAAGCTCCGTGTTCTCCCCAGCTTTTATTTGGGCAGGCGTGGGCCAGCCACGAGGAGCGAGGAGTGCCTGGCGATGCCAGCTCGCCTAGCCAGCTGCTTCCCCGGCTGTCCCGGCAGCTGGAGTCGTGGGAACACACCAGAAATCGCTAGAAAAGCATGAAAACAAAAATCACACTTCTCATCTGCAGCTCAGGATGCGGATGGAGGCAAAAAAAGCGCCGCTGTTTGTGCCCATTCTAAACTCGTGTTGGTGCTGGTTTCACTGACTCCCTACCAGCACGAAGGGAAAGAACAGCCAAGGACAGGGGCTGAAGCACTGACACCACGGGCACTTCCAGGAGCTCTGCTTGGCTCCCAGACACAGCTGGAGGACAGTCACACCAGCGCTCGAGCCCTGCAGCCTGCCCCTGCTGCTGCACCGGGAGTGATGCAGGGCATGCATCCTGCACCCACCTGGTATCCCATGGCCCTGCGAGCTGCAGCATCCCAGTGGCCTTGTGCTGGGCACAGGGCACTGCAGGTGGTGAGATGGGAGGAGGAAGAGGGGGAGGAAGCTCCCACTGACATGCTTGGCCAGAAAACAGGCTTTTTTCCTACCTTTTCATTCAGGCAGTAAACCCCACCTGTTTAAAGGTGATGAGGTATTTCAAGCCACGCTCGTTAGCACCCGCCTCGAGCGAAGGCTCATTCATCCTGCCTGCCCACGCTGCCACTGTCCTTGGCAGCGACAGCAGGAGGGGCTGGGGGTCCCCAGGATCGGTGCCACTTGCAGGGAGCTGGCATAGGGACACTGACATCAGCCTCTTGTCCCCTTACGCTCCTCCAGCCAGGCCAGGTGAGGTGCCAGGTGAGACCTGCTGTTTCAGCAGCCTGCAGAGACCTGGAGTTCTCATCTCCCCCACTGCCCAAGCAGGGCAGGATCAGACCCCATGGGAGCTGCCAAGAGCATTTTCCCCTTCCCCCTCCTCCAGCCCAGCTGCAGAGAGGGGCCGTGGGAGGTGGGAACGAGGCAGCAAAAAGCATTGAGGTGGCATCGAACCCGGCCATAAATAATCTCCTGAGCACAGCCAGGTTTTACAGCCTTTCCCTCACCTTCCTCCGGCAAACCTGAGAGCGTCCTGGATTCCTAACCTGGAAACGGAGCAGGACGATGGAAATAGCAGCAACTTTCTCCCCTCCCCTGAAAGGATGGGGGAAGAAAGCAGCCCTGTTAGGGCAAGCTGCAGCCTCACCCAGCTCCGTGGTACAGTGTGACCCCAAGAGGACCCAAACCCCAGCTCCTCCGCCCTCTTCCCGTCCCAGAAGATTTCATTTCACGTTTAAGACGCAGGATTGCCAAAAAGATCCTGCCTCACGTCGCTTTTCCTGTCTGCCTGGAGGCAAATCATCTCATCTGCCACTTGCATCAGTTCAGTGTATAAAATTCACGGAATAATAACAACAAGGATTTTTTTCCTCCTCCCTGCTGTGCTCTCCTGCCTGCTGGGAAGGCAGACTCCCCAGGGAGGCATTGGCTGCCTCCACACAGTGTTGCCCAGCACGGCTGCACCCATGGGTGCCACACTGCACAAGCACATGCTGCTGCTCAGCCCGGCTGTCCTTGGGAGATAAACCAGGAAAAACAACCCGTGCTCCCCACCTTCCCTCAGGGTATTTAACACTAACGTGATAATCCCCTCTCCCCACGCACACATGGGTTTTCTTGGAAGAGCAATAAAGGAGAGTAAAAATGTGAGTCTGGGAATGCTGGACATTTGCTAAGCCACCACCCTGGAAAGGCTCAGCTGGCCAAAAAATGAGAGGAGGGATGTCTGCAGTTCCTGTCCATCCTGATGGGGACCTGGAAGGGAAGCACTGCTCAGCACCTTGGCTGCACCCCACTTTTCCTGGCTGGGAATCCTCCCCCCTCCCCACAGTTTAATCTACTCTAGCCTGAAGAATTGCTGATGGAAATGCAGTGGGTAAGGGACCATGGTTTGGGGGTATAAATAGATTTTCACAGGTTCCTGCAAGGCTGGAGGCAGAAGAAGCTGCCCACCAGTGCCCTTGACAGCCAACAACCAGCTTCAGCCCAGAGCATCCTTCAAGGCTGCCAACAACTCTGCCAACACCAAAACTTCTGTCAACAAAGTCTCTGCCAACACTGAAACCTCCACCTCAACAGCAGCTCACCCCAGGCCAGCTCTCATCCTGTACCAGCCCTTGGTGGGGATGTTAGCTCAGTCACCCAGACTTATTGATTCAGGAGCATTAATTGGTCTTCACTGTTCAAATACTGACCTCAATTAGAGCCTCTTTTCCTTTTTTCCTCCTTTTTTCCCTTTTGCTGGCTCCTTCCCCTTGGCTCTGCTAGTTTAAACACCAGAATATCTACACTGGCCTTAGGGAGATGTGGTGTTAACGGTACATTTGTATCTCATTTATAGCCAGGCTCTTCACAGCCTTAATAAGCAGGCCCCTAAAAAATGGGGAGAACAGACACCCACTGCAGAGATATCAATATTTGCTGCCAGCTCAGAGCTGCCCAGGCATTTAGGGGGTTTTGGAGATGGCACTGCCAACTCTGAGCTCTGGGTTTGAACAAATCCAGGATGTGGACAGCACTCAGCTGGAGTGGCAGCTCAGTGTTTCCCTGGGTGTGATCCCATCCACGCCGTGCACATCCCAAAGGAGCACCACAGCTCAGCCTCTCTGAGCCCACCCAGCCTCCAGCACCCCACTCACCGGGAGGGCAACAGCCCTTGAAGTTGCTCTAATTATATCTTTACTTCCTTTCCCTGATTCCCTACCCGTGGCATCCCAAGCCAAAGCCCAGGAGGAAACAGCCAGGATTTCAGATTTAATTAAACCTTGCTGAGCAGGCTGCAGCCTTCCTCCGAGGCCGGCGCTGACGCTGTTATCACCGAGCCTCCTGCATGCTGCAGGATGAGCCATTCCAGCACCAGGGAGCAACTCTTGCCCCCCAGTGCTGGTATGGGGGTACCTGCTGAACCCAGGGCTAATTCTCATCCCAGAAGTAAATAACTGTCAGGGTAAAAAGCCTGAGAGTTGGAAATTTTATCGCAATTCGCTATTTATTTGTTTATTTAACCAGCTTTTTGCTGCTTGAATGGAGGCCTGAAATCATCAATCAGGGCACAGCACAACTGCAGAGGTGTCTCTGCTGCCAGCCCCAGCACCTAGAAGAGTTTCAGCACAGATTTTCCAGTTCTAATGTCCATCCATTGTGACATCAGTTTCAGGTCTGAGCAGGATGGACCCACAACCCCAAACTTGTCCAAAGAAAACACCTGCCCCACAGCACCTGCTGTTTACTCACATTTATCTTCCCATAACACACAAACACAAAAGTTTCCAAGTTACCCAGTCCCACTCAAAAAGCACTTGAGCAAAGCCAGAGCTCCCATTCCCCAGAACAACAGTGGGATTTGGATACAGCTGAAGGCGTCACCTAAAGGCATCTCCCAGTCCCTAACAGACCAAGCAAAAGCTGTGGGAAAAATATAAGTAATAGACAATATGTAGGTCTGAAAGTTCACCAAAAAAACAAAAATTAAACAGCTCAGCTCACAGCCTTTAAAACACCAAACCTGTAAACCTTCCCAAACCTACCACATTTATTCACATGAATGTTTACAGAAACCAGGGATACTCCTAAGTGTCCATGCAGGCTTCCCATTAAAAACACACTGTGACAATGGGGGAAAGAAGCACATTTGCAAGAAATGCTCTGACAGCTCCAAATAAATGAATTCCTAAAATTTTCAGCCTCTTAGAGGATAAATTTGGGGAAGGCTGCATTTGCTACAGCAGTTCAGAGCAATTGCTGCACCCAGCACGTGAAGGCAACTTGATATCCACAGTGTTTTACATGAACCTCATCATGGTGTGACCCCAGCAAACCCTTCACACTTGCCAGCTACAAATCCTAATTAACCTGCAACAGCTCAGGCTGGTTAGTGAGCTGCTGAGCAAGAAATGGCAGAGGCTGTGTGGAGAGACAGTGTGTGTCCTGCTGCCTCCCCCTTGCTGAGTGCTGCCCACTGAGGAGGGGCACTCCCAGCCTCTACACCTCATTTTAGTGGCTTGGAAAACCCCAGCTTGAGGATGAGGTGACTCCAGAAACCACAAAGAAAACCCAGCTGTGAGTATCCTACTGTGACACCATTCTGCCTGTAGCAAGGTGGTTTCCAGCCCTCCAGCCCTCAGCATCTTTTTATATTTCTTCTCCTTCAGTAACCCAAAGCCTACCAGGTTCAAATTCAAATTATTTTGCACCCTCTGTCCCCCCAAATCCTGCTGCTGTCATGAGGAAGATGAAAACTGGATAACAAGCACCTTCCAAATCTTCATCAGCCTGGGGAAACCCCACTGGACTGGCCCCAGCGCACCTTATGTGCCTGATTGCCATAAAGCCCCAGGTTTCCTGCAGCCCTTGGGACTCTCCTCCCCAGCCCCCGCTCCCTGCAGTGGTGGGTTCACCTCGGGATAACCCCCTCCACCTCCCAGAGCACTGATCTAACAGAGGATGCTGAAAAGCTACCGGGCTGTTTCCATGGGTACGTGAGGCACATGTTGCTATGTGATACTCGGCCCGTTTCCATGGAGACAGCAGGGCTGTCACCACGCAGGGCTTATTAGTTGCCATGGCTATTAAAAGGTGCTTGTCCTCTGGGGACCTGGAAGGACCAAGGCCACCACTTTCTCCTTCTCTCTCTCTGGGATGGCACCAGCTGCCCAGGATCTCGGTGGGGACACACCAGTCCCTGTCACCACAGGGATGGCAGCTCCTAGCTAAGCTGAAGAAGGAGCTCAGTCCTGCACTTTTCCATGAAAACCACAAGTGCCCCAGCCCATGAGGTGCCTTCTCCATAAGTGAGCAGAGCACCCCAGCCACGGGCTTCTACTGGTGTGGTCACAGCTGGCACAGACCCCACAAAGCAGAGGAAGCACTCAGAAGGGCCCAGCTGCCACCTGCACACTGAACCCTGTCCCACCAGCACGGCACAGAGAATCTTTGCCCCACAGAGAATCTTTGCCCCACTTTGTATGGAGGACTTGGTATGGCCAAACCCATGTGTCACCAGGTAAAGCCAGGACAGAACTCAGCCCTTACAGACAAGGCAGTGCTGCAAAATACAGACAAGAGCATCATCTGCCCTGCTGTGGACCACCCTCCTGCCTCCCTCAGCCTGCTGCAAGCAGCCACACAGCCCCTGCCTGTTCCCTCCAAAGCCCATTCTTCCAAGCATGGAAACCTCCTTGCTCCTTTCTACAGCCTCTGGCACAAGATCCAGACCCCAGTCTCACCCTGTTCCAGTAGTTCATGCCATAGCCCTGCACCCACCACTCCATCATCTCTCTAACTGCATCCTAGGAGTGGAAATACAGCTGCAATAAGTCCTGGGTTTTATTTATTTATAATTTTCCCCCTTTAGAGAGTCACAGGCCACATTTCAGAGCCCCCACACTGCCTGGCAAGGACAGCATCTGAACCCATCTCTGTCCAACATCTCCATCACCTCCCCAACAGGCCCTAGATGGGTTTTTATGCAGCTATATAAATCCTTTGGAAAGTATTCACATGCTCTATTAAATAAATTAAGGGTATTATTTTCTCATCATTCTGTTAGATTTTCTAGGAAGGATGTAATTTTTTCATTTAACTCCAATGGACCAAAATAATAAAAAAAAAACAAACCAAAAAACCACAACCAAAAGCCTACAGAAAGGTATATTACCCTGTAGTGGAAAATTAGATTCCTCCTACACGATACTATAGGATGATTTAAATATAACATATAGGAATATAACATGTTATTAAATTGTATAGTATCTTTCTAGAAAGACCTACAGTATAGGATTCTAAAAATTACTCCCAAAACCTATTATGCTTCAATCTAGCCCAGCTGGTTTCCTCTCTATTACATGCTGCAACTTTTCCTAAAAGGCTCAGGTTTTAATTGTGTCTTGAAATGCTGCTGCAATCACACTCCAAGAACAGCTCTAAACTCCTCCAGAAATGACAGACCCAAGTGGGAAGCCCCTGGCCTTGAGGTGGGAGGGAGGTGGGGGTGGATGGGACTCTGCACTCTCCACAGTCAAAAAACACTATAATTAGCAAAGGGGAGAGGGGTCCAGTGAGGGCCCAGGCACTTGGCTTCATGGGCATGAAGCAATTCTGTATTTCAATTCCATTTCTCTCCCCGCACTCACCACCCCAAATATCTGGGGTATTCAAGTAGTTATTGATGCTCCAGCACCAGGCACTCATCCTCTTCCCCTTGTCTTCCAAAAAAACCCAAAAAGGGTTACAGAAAAAAGTTGCCTGTAGCTGTTGCCATAGAGACCCTCCAGCTCGGCACAGAAACCCAAAATCTTGTAAAAAATGGAAGAATTTAAGATTTTAATCAGTGAAAACAGACGGGAGGCCAGGAGCATCAACGCACATCCTTGCCTTAACAGCAGGATGTGTTCACCCCTCATTTAACAGCATCCTAAGAGCCAGCTGAGCGTAGGGACAGAAAGGGAGAGGAATGAAAACAATGAAAACCCCATCCGCTTTCGAGTATTTTCTGTCCCCAGCAAAGCAGCCTCTCGCTGCCCAGGCTGATTCTGGACCAATACCCCACCAGCCAAGCTGTTTGTGTTCCCATTTCCTTCATCTGCTGCCAGAAAAAGAAAATAAAATTCAACAATACAAGCGAGGCAAAATATTTCCCAGAACTGCACTATTTCTCCCATAAACTTCACCTCGCCACCAGCGCGGCCAGTAGCGGGGGAGGAAAAACAAAGGGAAAAAATCCCAACTTTTAGCACCATGAGATGTTTTTGGGACTGTCTCGAAATTGCTCTTTTCTGCTGCATCCTCCACTGTCACTCCTGACCCGGCTTCCACCGTGACCACAAATCAAACATCGTGGGATAAACTCACTGCTCTGGCATTTTCACTGCTTGGCAGAGCCCCGGCTCCAGTTGTGGCCACTGGCTAAGACAAACACGGCCCTGAGCACGCCCCAGTGGCTGCCTTTCCGCTGGCAGCATGCTGCAGCCTGCCAAGGTGGCCAAAGGAGCCTGTTTTACCACCTTTTAAGCCTTGTGATGAGTTAGGGAGGTGATGGCATCCACCAGCAGCAGCTCAGCGACAGGGCAGTGGTTTCACCTGGCAGCAGGATGCGGGGGATAACCAAAGCCACAGCGCTGGGGAAAGCCTCCAGCGCCAAGGGGTGTTGTGTTTCATGCCTGAGGATACAAAGCTTGAGGAATACCAAAACAAGGAACTTCAAAAAGGAGTGGTGTTGGCCCAGGGAATATTGTTGTATGAGCTCAGCCGCTTCAGAGCGATGGAAAAAATCATGCACTGACCCGAAGGGGTGATGGAAGGACTCGGTACGGGGGCTGAGCTTGAGACATGCCACCAGCATCCACCCAAGGGGCCTGAGGGGAAGCTGGGTGGGAGTGCAGGTACCTGTGGCAATACCCCAGCACCCCAAGCTGCTCCAAAGCCCTGAAGCCAGGGAAGGATCCAGATCTGGGGGCTCAGGTAAATGCCCCCACACTGCCCCGGCACGCTGACAGAGGCAATGCTACTGTCACCTCAGGGTGAGGTGTCTCTCCAAAACCTTCTACCACCACCAAGTCCCCATCGGCTCAGCTCCTCACTTTTACCCTCTGGTGCACATTTAGATGCCCACCAGGATGAAGGTGCATTTGCTTTCCACTAAGCCCATCCCTGACAGCACTGGGAGATGCAGGATGCACCCATACTACCACCAGCTCCTCCAGAACCCAAGAGCTGGAGTCAGGACATGGCTGGCAAGGAAGGCCCTGGAGGGAAATAGTGTGGACAGGGAGTTACAGACTAAAGGAATCACTCCAGCACTGGCTCATCTTTGGAAATAAGATGATTTTGGCTTGAAGGTCACTGGGAAAGGAGTTTTGTGACTTCCTTCTATGCCTTTGCTCTTCTTCCATTGCAAAAGCACCACGGTATAGCCATGTCCCGGGTTCTGCTCGGCCTGTGGTGGGGACATGTGTATGTACACACACACACATCGTGGGCAACTCTAAAACTGCCCCTAGAGTCCCTGTAGATGCTCTTAGGGCCACTTCCAGGCTCGGGGCAAGGGCTCTGCTCGGGGACCTTTGCTCCTCTCAGCCCCTCTTTGCTCTGGGCTAAGCAGCCAAGCACTCACAGGGCAGCCAAGCACCTGCACAGCCTTGAGACACAGGGCAGAGGCATCTCCTGCCCTCAGATAAACCCCATGGACCACTCCCAGCCAGATCTGCCAAGGCTCCCAGTGCCCATGCCAGGGCCCCCAGCCCTGCCCGTGCTGCCCCATCCCCCTTGAGCAGCTCCCTCCCTCTCCTGCGCTCTCCTCTCTTGCTGTGCCTGTGTGTGGGTGTATTTGGAAACGAGATCTTTCCAGCTGAACTGCAAAATGAAATGCAGAGATCACAACTCCTTGAATAGATTCAGTGCACAACCCCCCCCCACTTCCCCCCAACCTCCAGCCTGCCCCCCATGCAAAATCCAGGCAACAGTAAGAAAAACCCCAAACCAGAGGTGAAAAAAAATCAAGGTGTTTGGCAGATGAAAGGAGGAGATTGGGGGGGTGGGGAGAGGAGGCACTGCAAAGCACTTTCCTTTTGTCCCCCAGTTCACCACAAGATCTGCAGCTTGACCTCCACTTGCTCAACCCTCTGAGCTGGCAGAGCTGAGACAGCCTGGCTTCATGGGGCTAAGAGAAAAGAGAAAACAAAGCCCAGCACAAAGCCAAGCCCAGAATCCAGCTGAGATGTGAATATCCGCTGCTGGAGCAGCCAGAGCCCATTTACTGAGATGAAGGCAGAAGTGTCCCCACCCTCACTTGCAGGTACCCCGTGCTGGCCTGGGCTCCTCTGCTCTTCTTTTCCTGGAAAAAGACAGGATTCCCCTGTTCTGCTGCCATGAGCAGTTTCTGAAGAAGGGGCTGTGATTTGCCCACAGCAGGGGAAATTGCTCCCATGTGAACAGCGTGTTGGTGTCTGGATGGGGCTGCTGTGGGGCAGGATGTGCACCATCCTAAGGGACAGGACAGAAGGATAAAACAAAAGCATCCTGAAAAATACCCTCACCACAGCAATGTCCCATCCAGGCAGCAGGGCCTGAAGAGATGGGTGAGAGGAAGAGGAGAGCTGGGGGCTCAGAGCACCATTCACAGCCTGGAGACTCCTGCACTGACACTGGCTGAGCCAGAGAACGGGGCTCAGTGAACACACACTGCTGGAAGGGGAGTCACCCAGGCAGCAAGTTATCCCCTGCATAAAACAGAGCCCAAGGGTGGAAACATCCACCTCAGCTGGAGGAAGGACATCCTGCCACAGCTTGGCCACACAAGGATGCTCCAGCTCAGCTTCAGGAGGGGACCATGACAGGTCAGCCTGGCCCCTGCTGCCGCCATCCATCAGTTCCCCAAGCTGCTGGCCCTGCTGCAGCACACGTGTGGGCACAAAGCTCCAGGACACCGAGCACACTGAGCTGAGATGCCCCGTGCCACCCCCATGGCCAGCATGGTTTGGGGTGCCTGGGTCAGTCACTGGGTCATCAACAAGAGCATCCATGCAGCACTGAAGGCTGAAAGGGAAGAGCTCACCCCTCTCCCCAGGCTCATGGATACCCAAGCCCTGGGCCAGGGCTACTGAGGGGCAGGCTGAGAAGCTGATCTTATCTCCCCAAGCCATCCTTAACCCCCAAACAGCTGCCTAAGGGGCACAGAATCCCAGGCACAGGGAGAAAGGCAGTGGATAAGAGTATGAGGCTTCAGCTATGATCCATTCCAATTCCAGAGCCAAGAAGTTTCACCTGCACCTCTCCTCTGAGTTGAACCAGGCTTCACACCCTCCAATGCTGAGCCAGCTATGGATCACAAACAATAAAGCAATTTATATGAGGCAGAGACCTTCGAGATTTATGCTGTGTGCTTGCCATATAGTGCAAACACATTCCCCTCCACATGTGGCTGGGTCCTTTGTCAGAGGAATTTGGATTTTTGACCCTAGAAGTCAGGATGAATCTCTGAAGGAACATCAGAGACAGGCCTGCACAGTGATCCTGAGCAGATTATGGTCTCAGGGGTATATCCCAAGACATATTTATGGCCCTCCAAAGCAAGATAAGTCAATAATCACATACAGTAGCAGTTACAAGTCAGATATTAATTTAATTCCTTTCCTTCCTACCTGCCCAGATAAACATTAATTCAATGGAGCATCAGAGGGCTCCATTATTTATCATTCTTACTGGAGTTTGTTTTCTCCCATTAAGGTAGAATTGCTACAGCCAGGCTATCTAGACATGATGGTTCCCAAATTAAAGACATTTTGCATCCCACACAGGCACAGGGACCACCAGCCCAGACTTGGGATTCGTGTTATTAGCAGCTAGCACTGATGTGGAGGAGGCTACTTAAAGAGCAGCCCATTAAATGCACTTAGAAGCCCCTTTCACCCACAGAAGGAACATTTTATTCCTACAGACCCAGGGGTCAAGCAGGAGCAGAGACATTTCTTCCCTTCCACAGGATCCAGCCAACCTGGTCCTGGGAGCTGCACACCCACCCACAGCAGAGCTCCCACCACCTTCTCCCCCTCCCAGGAGCAGGGTTCTTCCCAAATCTAGTCTCAACCCGGAGTTAAAAATGAACCTTATTCATGATTAACATCTTTATTTGCATAGCGTGGCTGGCAGCTTAACACCAAATAAATGTTTTGGCAGCAGGAGTTGCAGGCATGGGGGTGAGCTCTGCCCTCCAGAAGGCAGCTTCAGCCTCACCACGGTTAACGAGCGCTTTCTAATTAAATTAACAAATCATTAACAAGCCCTCTTTGCCATCTGGGCAGGGGAGGGCTCTGCCTTGGGCTGCTCTGGCCACCAGCATCTCGGGAGGCAGCACTGAGGTGGTCAATAAGCAGGAGGGACTGTGAAACCTGACCTGATTAAGCTAGGAATCACAGGAAATCCTGGAGGCACAAAACCCCCCGGGTGGATCTCTGTGAGCCCCCTTGCCCAGCTCCACTCCTGCTGGCTGTGGGTTTGCTTTCAGCCCCCGGGGTTAGGGAGCATCTCAAAGCTGGTTCAGTGGATGCACTGGGGGAAACCTCTTGGAAGAGACTCAAATTAGAGATAAATGGAAGGATGCTTTGCTCCAGGAACCCTGTAAGTGTGGGGCTAGCACCTGGATTACAGTAAATAAATCCCCTTGTCTTTATAAACTTATCTGTGCCAAGCTCCCATCTCTCAGTCATCACCTGTTTAGCATTTTGTTCCCATTTTCAGCCCTCTCCTGCCCTCGTCCTTGGATTTTGCATCCCGGCAGAGAGAGAGAGAGAGAGAGAGAAAACCAGGATGACAACGGGTGACAAAAAAACCCCAACACCAAACAGCTGCCAGCCCCTTGCGCCTAGGAAACACGCTAAAAATCCCAACCAAAGCAACATTTCAGGCACAGGAGCCAAACCAATAAGACAATTTCCATCTACCTGTGACTAAACCGACGAACTTCTGAGGGCTGAGTCACGGGCACATCCCAGTCCCACACACGTGTGCAAGGCCACAGCTCCCGGCAGGACCTGCCCGGCCGTGCCACATCTCAGGCACGGGATGCTGCTCCTGGCACCTCAGCAGCCCCTTCCCGTAAGGCACTAACCAGCACCACGGCAGCCAGCACACACAGCAAGCCTCAAAGCTTCTCTCAGCAAACACTCAGGCTGAAAAATGTGTTTTTTCCATCTGCTCGAAGCTTCTTTGCTGGGCCTTTGGTAGGAAGCAGATGTGAGAGCAGCCCAAAGCACAACCAGTCGTTACTCACTCTGTTATATAAAAAACATGATAATTTCCTCCCTTTTTCTTTTTTTTTATTTTATTTTTTTTGGTTTTTGTTTTATTTCTTAGCACCAGGCCAGATTCCTGGGTGAGAGGCCAAGGCTGGAGAAAGCCAAGGCCAAATGAACCCAGGTTGGGGGAAACCTCTGTGTGCACCACCATCCAAAGGGAACATTTCACATCTAGGTTTGCTCAGCAGAGAGCCAAGGCACAGGGGAAGGGAAAGCCATGATCTGGCCTCGTAACAAACCCAGAAACACTTTGGCCTCCTAATTAACTAGGAAATTCAACCCTCTCCAAACCACCATGAAGCTTTTCAAAGCCCTCCCAACCTAACTGTGGATGCTCCTTCCCCAAGGACAGCCCTGTTCCCTCAGACTCTGCTCCTAGCCAGCAAAGCTGCCGGGGGCAAAGGCTCCCCATGGGTCCTCTGCCAAGGGAAAATTATTTCATGATCCAAGTGAAAAAGCCATCAGGGAGGTTCATTTTGGCCAGAGATTTTGCTCCCTTAAAGCAAAAACAGTATAAAAAAAAAAAAAAGGAAAGTTGAGACAAACCTGGGCAGGGAACTTGGGGTAATCTGAAACTTAGTCCTTTCAGAATGGGGGAAAAAAAACCAAAATGAAAAAGAGTTTAAAATAAAAATCAGAAAACAGCATTTTTCAGCACGAAGCCAAAGCTTCTGCAGGGGGTGCAGGAAAAGAAGAAAGCAGAAAATTTTCTGTGCATCATAAAATCCTGGGCATTTCCAGACTGGCTCCAACAGCTCTCACTACTGAACAGGGCAGAGAACACAAAAGGCGATCAAACTGAGAGCAGGGAGTCTGATGGAAGACACGTCAGCCCCACAGATGAGTGGTCCAGCCCCATCCCAAATCACACCCTCCTGTCTGCCCCTGTCCTGGCCTTGAGGGGCTGGGAGAGAGCTGGGATCTCCTCCCAGCCACTCTGCCCTGGCTCCTGGCCCCAGATGAAAAGCAACCCCACACGGACCATTCACTTCAGAGCCGGACTCGCTGATCCCTCTGTGTCTCTTCCAGCTCAGAGTATTCTGTGAACTGACACCAAGCAAGTCTCCAGGGACGCTCCCCCACGCCACATGGGAGTAAGTGTTCAGGATTTCCTACAAGGAGCGAGGCAGAGCTGTCCCCGAGCAGCGCAGGGTCCCCGGGCAGGACGGGGCCACCCCTCCCGGGCTGGGATGACATAACCACGGACTGCATGAGGCCGAGCCTTTTGTCTCTGAGCCGGGAGAGAGGGAGGGGAAAGCAAGAAAGGAAGAAAGAAAGAGAACTTCTGGAAGTCATTACAATTCCTCTGCTCCAGTCTCCTTTTTGGCAGNCCACCCCAGCCCGCTTCAAAATGCCAGCCTATGATTTTTAAATGAGAAAAAGCTGTGCTGTACTCCAGCACTTGGATAAACTCCTACACAAACTTCCAGATGTGACACAACAGCCTGGAAGGGGGAATTCGCAGAAGAATCTCCTTAAAAAACACATACACACGCAGGGAGCAAAGGAAGCGCCTGGCTGCCGGCACGGCTGGGCAATGCGTGGCTCCAGAGATCCCTGGTGAGATGAGGGGTCACCTAGATTAGGATCAAGCTGCTCCTGGCTCTTCCACGGAGTCAGGGATGAGAGGAATGCTGGCCGCTGCGCCCAGCTCTGGAAAGCGAACACCGCCTGCTGCTCCCGCTGAGCTCCCGAAAGGTTTGTGAACAGCAGGGAAGAGGATTTGTAGCTATTCATCTCCTGGGAGGAGGGGAATAACCACAGCACCCCTGTGCTGCCCTTGCTAAAAGGAGACGAGATGGTCACGCAGGAGCTGGAGCAGGGAGGAGCCAGCACCTGCCCTGGGAGCAGCGGGATGCTCCATCCCAGCCAGGAGGGACAAGGGGCTGTGGGAGACCCCTTGGCCAGGCATCAGCCACCCAAGTCGGGTTTCTTTTCTCCCCAGGAGCCAGGGAAGGGGCACAGAGAGAGCAGAAGCTCAGCCACAGCGGGAGAAATTCCATCTGTCCAGGTAGGGGCAGAAGGCACCAGCTGGAGAACTGGGTCACGGGAGAGGAACAAGCTCAGGTGCCCTGGGATGTATCAGACACAGGTGAAGCAAATGGAATCTGGCTCCTTTGTGGGGTTTTTTAATGAAAACAAGATCCATTTCAGGTCTGAGCTGTCAAATCAAAGCATTTTGCTTTGTTAAACTCAGAAGTGAGGCTGGAACAAATGTATAGAAGTATAAGGACACCACGTGCACTTGCCCCAAAAAACACACCTTTTTGATAACAAAAAAATATATTTTTAACCCTGCATCATACTGAACTCTTCAAAGAGCAGCACAAGCAGTGCCTGCCTCTCCCCATGAGCTGACATGGCAGAGGAGTGGGTGAGGACACCTCAATGTCCCACAAGGTGACAGCAGTTCCACTTGCCCACTGCCCTCACCACAGGCATTCCCATGAGAAGGGGTGCTGGGGGGCACTGCTGGGGAGCCCAAACCACGACACAGCTCAGCAGCCTCAGGTCTCACCCCCACCAGGCAGGAGGATCCAGGCTCTGGCGCAGTCAGACACACGGACATGCCCCTCCTGAAGAGCTGAATCCAGCCAGACCAGCACAGAGCAATTCCAGCACAGACCAGGGCACAGGGTGAGCTCAGCAGGAGCTGCCAGAGCCCTCGGTGCTGCCTTCCATGAAGAACCAAGCTCTAGCACAGCAGCTCCAGCCATCCTGTGAGCCAGCCTGGTGCTCATCTCAACTACACCCCAGCATGAAGGTTCCAGACCCATTGCTGAAGGTGTCTGGGCATCTGCAACTTCCAACAGGAGCTGGGGGCAATCAGCACCTCCCCAGGACCCAGCCTGGGTCACCCACCTCTCCCTACTGGGGAGTGAGCATGTGAGGCAGCTGCTGGAAGAATCCTCTCTGTTTCACTGCAGACAGAAGGCAGGGCTGGTTTCTGTGACCAGATCAAGATATGTTTCTTTGCCAAAGCCATTCCTAAACCCCAAGTCCCAGGGGCTGTGCCGCACAGCAGCCAGGCGGGATGGGAGCACTCCTCCCAGCGCCACCCAAACCCCCACTTCCCAGAGAGGGAATTTGCAGAGCTGCCCTTCACTCTCCAAACCAGGAGGAAAAAACAGGATTCCAGCCAATTTGGGTACATCTCCCCAGGAATGGCACCTTCCAGCAGGTTTTTGTAGCGCCCTGTTGCCACATGCTGCTCTCTCCAGGCAGCAGCACTCCGCAGGCAGGTAGGAGTGAGGGACTGAGTTTTCAGTACTACAATAGATATCACAGGCCCTTTCAGTCACACTGCTATTTCTCTGTTCAGAGCTCTTAATGCCAAGTGGTAGCATCCTCCCCACTTTCTCCATCCCTGCTCTTCAATCACTCCACAACTCTCAAGAAATAGCCTCGTTTCTTGTCTCTGATCAGAGGAGCAGCCTGGCACAGACCCTGATACAGCCTTTCATCTTCCCATCCTTCATGGTGCTTTCATTTTACAAGTGAAAGTCAAGTAACCAGCTTGCCTCCTCTTTTCTCCCCCTCAGAGACTCTCGCTTCTCCTCTCACAGCCTCGCCAGCACGCACACCAGGACACCCTGCATGTGCCACAGCCCTTCCCATCTCTGAGCCTGTGGGTCCAGCACTGTGACCACTCAACTTGTCCCTGCTCCTTCTTCCCTCTTGACCCAGGCAGTTCTCACCCAGGCAAGTTCTTCCACCCTAAAGCCACTAGGAATATGCAGGCTGTCATCCAGGCCCATCCCCTCAGGTCCCCATGGCTCCCAGAGAGGTTTTCATTCAAAGACCACAATGGAGGGGAGGAAGAAGACAGGTTGGGCAACTGGAACATGTGTAAAAATGCCAAGGTTTCAGGCTTTGGAAAAATTCTGGATCAGGAAAAACTTCTTTCAGGAATTACCTCTTTCTAGCCCTAAAGGGGAGGAGGAGCAGGAGAGCAACACAGTACCCCACATCTCTGCTCCAGGTAGCAAGAGAAAAAGCTCCCTGATCCAGGCAGAGAATGCTCGAGACAGAAACATGGCAGAAACCCCACAAAAAACACTTCAGCAGGACTTTGCATGCCTGCTGGATACTCAGAACCTCAACCATCACCCTCCCCTAACCCAGCCTCAGGTACCACAGCCACACAAACTGCCTGGGCAGGGATATAGGGCAGAATCCCAGGAGTTCCAGCTGCACTTTGGGGGTACAAACTGTTCTTCCTGGACAAGAGTGGGTCCTGCACCTCCTCCTGATACCCCATCAACAGTAATTATTATCAGTCAGGCTAGAGCACCACACATCTGCCTGGAAAGCCCCAAGCTCTACATCTCCACAAGCACAGCTCAAACCAGAGTCCTCCCATCCAGTTTCTGCAAGAACCAATGCAGAAAGGCAAAAATCCACCTGAGAGGGTGGCAGAAGGCAGTGAAAGCTTCAAACTCCCTGAAGCTGGGGAAGGATTCACCAGCCACGTCAGCCAAAGCAGGGTCACAACTCTGCAGGGCAGCTGGTGGCAACAAAGACTTTCCAGCAACATGATTACATGGTTTTAACACTGGGGCATGATTCCTAGAAGATTACAGCCTGAGAAGGGCCACCACACTGAAGAAAAAAAATAAAAGTAATAAACATAACCAAGAGCAGGCTCAGCTCCAACACTGGAGCAGCAGAGGGAAAGGGATGAGCACGAAAATGCTCTGCTGAACAGCCCAGCAAGTGATGGGACACGGTGCAGGTACCACTCTCATCTGAAAGCTGAACTGCTTTTCTTTTTGTGCTTTGTTTTTAAATAAACTCCCCCAATGCTGGGTCAGTGACCCTGGAAACAAACAGCTGCATGCAGCCACATGACTCAAGGATCCACAATATCACCCTCGTGGCCCCAAGACTCGCAGCAAGATCCTTCCTCTGTCAGTAACAAGTGAAAAATTGGCAACAAAAATCCCAGCTAGTGGGACTGCATTTAATACTCATCCCTGGCTTGCAGTGGTGTTTGCAGGTGCCCACAATACCACTAATTTTCCAAGGACAAAAGTTAATCAGCTTGTTTTTGCAGCCATAGAGGAGAAAACACATTTCAAGCCACTACTGGCATGGGGGATTTTACTGAAAAGACTAAAACATGCAGGTGTTAACATCAGATTCAAAACATCATTTCAAAGATTAAACAATTAAAAAAATAAGTAACAGAGAGACTTGGAAACATATTTAAACCAGAAATCATAAATATTATTAATCATAGCAGGCAACAAGAACACATTGACTTGCAGCCTGTCGTTAATATTTCTTTCCAAAACAGAAGGCTTCTGAAAGTTGCGAGATTTCCTAAGATGTTTAAATAAAGGCAGCTTTGAACTGCTTAGCTGGTCTGAAAGAGATCTGTGGAGAAGCTGCCCAGAGTATTCATAACAGAGAAAAGAAATCTTGAATTTTTCCCTCCTGGGGGACATTTTAGGAGAGAAGGCAGCCCGTTTATCAGAGAAATCATTGCTGAAGCTCAATATTCACAACTCCAGCAGACCCTCACCACTCTTCCCAAGCCCACCAACCTCAGCTGAGATGTAATCCCTAACAGCTCCCGCACACCAGGAGTGGAGGAGGAGTGGAGAAGGGTCCTCTGTACCATGTAACATGTCCTCCCTGTTCTGCACAGCCTCTCACCCTCCAGATGTGGGGCTGCTGCCCACACCTACTCGCCTGCCTCTTGTGCCAGGAGCACAGCACGGACGCGGGAACTCCCGGGAAGCGGCTGCCTCTCCCGGACCAGCCCCTGCTGGAAGCCACATCGCTTCACTTTATTTCAATTTGTTTCTGCAAATAATAAATGAAACTGGAGTTTGGAGATGGTAAAATACTCGGAATGCTACAAGCCACGTGCTGGTGGCAACTCAGCTCCAAAGGGAAGCTTTAAAAGAAGCGTGGAAAGAAGAAATTTTTCTATTGTCTCCTCTGTTTCTTTTTTTTTTTCTCCCCTTCTTTTGAAAGCTTAAAGTTGACCAAAGCGGCTCGGCCTGTGCCAGAGCAGATAGGGAGTTTGGAAGGAGATCAGAAGCCTTTGGGGGGTTGTGGCTCACCCCAGGATCTGACAAACAGCTGCCCTTGGCCAATGCACACCCGGGACCATGACGCTCACCCTGCCCCGATCCCTCCAAGCAAGGAGCATCCCTCGGGGGACTGCAGAGAATGGGCCCTTCGACGGGCCTCAAGCACCCTGAATAATTTAGGGACTGGAGCTGGGCAGCAACCCAGCCCCCCAAAACCTCCGCCTCCCTCTAGACTGCACCCGTCTCCCAAACCCTCAGGCAAGGGACCAGGGAGCCCAAAATGGGCAAGAAACGGGGTCAGGAAGGAAGAACCGATCTAGAAGGCAAGAGAACGGGGTTAGGGTCCCTCAGTGCTTTAGGGGAGCGGGACCAGCGACGGTAGATCCCCGGGGGAATGGTCCCCAGCAGCTGCCACTCCGGGTCCCTGTGGAAGGGAGCGCTGAAGCCCGCGGGAGCCACGGCACTGCGGCGGGGCAGCCGGGCGAGGGGAGCCCCGCACCACGACACGGACCGCCGAGCCCCGGCAACAGCCCGGAAAACTTCCCGGGCGAGCACCGGGGACGGGGCCAGCATCGCCGGGTGCCCCCCGCTACCCCGGGGACGGCGGGTGACAGGTCCTCCCAAACCCCGGCTCCTTCCCCATCCCCCGGCGGGCTCCGGACGGGAGGTGTCCCCCGCCCTGCCGGCCGCTCCGGGTGCGTGGAGGCCCCGTGGGGCTTACCTCGCCGCCGAACACCTGCAAAGGATACGGGTTACAGACCAGCCGGAGGCACCAGCTCCGCGGCCGGCTCTCCTGGCTCAGGTAGAAAAAGACGACCGGAGCCAGCGCCGGGTAGGGCAGCGCCTCCGCCTCCGAGTCGCCGCTGCCCGCCTCCCTGTCCCCCGGCCCCAGGTGGCCCCCGGCCCCGGACAGGTCATTAAGGCGGATGAAAGTCTTGGCTCTGCCCGGCTCCGGATCCTCCTCGGCCGCTCGAGGTCCATCTTCGTCCATCCTCCGGCCGGCGGCCCCGGGGGAGCCGGGGCGACGCGGGGCGAGCCGGTGGGACGCCTACAGTGGCGCGGCCATAGCGGGGCCGGGGGGCTGGAGGCTGCGGCGG